>APFE030876540.1:27074-61998 GCA_000404065.3 Pinus taeda | reverse complement strand
GGCATGCCATGCAATTTGAAGATCTGATCCATGAAAGATTGAGCGACCAAAGTCGGTGTAAACGGATGGGGTAGGGCGCAGAAATGAGCATACTTCAAAAGTCTGTCCACCACCACCATGATGACTGACTTGTTTCCAGACTTTGGAAGACCTGTAATGAAATCCATAGAAACCTCCATCCATATTGATGCCGGGATGGGCAATGGTTGTAATGTGCTTGGTGCTTTGACGGTCTCCCCTTTGTGGCGTTAACAGACATCGCATTCTACTACAAAAATAAGGATGTCCTTTTTCATGCTTGTCCAAAAAAATGATCTTCTGGTGTGAGCATACGTCTTCTGAAAGCCTGAATGTCCTGCAAGGGGGGATGAGTGCAATTCTGCCAAAATGCGACTTTTGAGGCTGGATGTTGGTGATATTACGACTTTGTCCCTGTAGCGAAGTATCTCATTCTGCCACGAGTAGCCCTTGGTGGGATTTGGATCCGCCTGCAATTGAGAAATGAGTTGGGAGAGCCCGAGATGTGAAAACCATTCCCTGCGAGCCTCTTCAATCCATTCTGGAATGGGAAGGGAAATTGCTAGCAAGGTACTTTCTTCCTCAAATTGGCGAGATAATGCATCTACTACACTATTTTCTTTCCCTTTTTTGTAAACGATCTCATAATCGTATCCCAGCATTTTGGTGAGCCATTTATTTTGTTGTGGGGAGGATAGGCGTTGCTCCAAAAAATATTTAAGACTGTGATGGTCTGTGCGGATTTGGAAACGTCACCCCAGTAAGTAAGGACGCCAGGTCTCTACTGCATGTAAGATGGCCATCATTTCCTTCTCATAGGTAGATTGACCCAGATTCTTCCCACTTAGTTGTTGGCTTGTGAAGGCCAAACGTCAACCTTCCTGCATTAAGACTGCCCCAATACCTGTACCCGAAGCATCACATTCAATGACAAAAGATTTGGTGAAATCCGGTAGTGTTAAGACTGGAGTGGAACACGTGGCATTTTTTAGAGCTGTAAATGCCTGCTGTGCATCCTCATTCTAGAAGAATGAATTTTTCTTCAAGAGTTGCGTGAGGGGCTTCACTATGTGACCATAATTGCAGACGAATTTGCGATAATAGCCTATGAGACCCAAAAATCCTCTCAGGCTCTTCAAGGTCTTAGGTTGAGGCCAATCCTGCATTGCCTGGATCTTTTTGGGGTCCACCTTGACACCTGCACACCCCACAATGTGGCCCAAATACTCAACTTCTTCCATGCCAAATGAACACTTGGACATCTTAACAAATAATTGATGCTTGCGGAGAAGTTGCAAGAGTAGATCTACATGCTAAAGATGTGCGACCCAAGTGAAACTGTAGATGAGGATATCATCAAATAAGACAAGAATAAATTTCCTGAGATATGGTTTGAGAAGATGGTTCATAAGGCTCTAAAAAGTAGATGGGGCATTACAAAGACCGAATGGCACGACCAAGAACTCATAATGGCCTTCATGATTTCGGAAAGCAGTCTTTGGAATCTCGAATTCCTTCATGTGAATTTGGTGGTAGCCTGAGCGAAGATCCAACTTAGTGAAGAATTGAGCCCCATTGAGTTCATCCAACAAATCATCAACCACCGGGATGGGAAATTTATCTTTGACTGTCAACTTATTGAGGGCCCTGAATTCTGGACACATCCTCCATTCCCCATCTTTCTTGAGTACCATGACCACCAGTGATGAATAAGGACTAATGCTAGGACGTATGACACCTGCTTCCAAAAGTTCCTTGATTATTTTTTCTATTTCATTCTTTTGGGTGAATAGACATTTGTATGGGCACACATTTTGGGGGTTGGGCCCCAAGAACCAAGGTGATGCTATGATCATGTTCCCCTCTCGAGGGTGGAAGCTCATGAGGCTTGTCAAAGACCGGCAGATGGTTATTTAAAATTTGTTGCATCTTAGGATGAATCGGTAGAGACTTGGTTTTGATTGCCTGGATGGCATTAAATTGAGCTATAACTCCATGATGGCCATTTTTTAGCAATTCTGCCATCCTATGCGAGCTGATGATAGAGGGGGCTCTCGCCTGGAGTCCACGGAGGGTATGTGTGGAGTTGTTCTGCTTAAAACTCATATATAAATCCTGGAATTCCATTGTGATTGGTCCAAGAGTGCGAAGCCATTCAGCCCCGAGGACAATGTCGCACCCACCCATGTGTATTGCAAACATGTCGGTCTTCAACTGATAGTCCCTCATTTGAAGTTTGACATTTTCACAGTGGCCTTCACATTTCATTGTGCCCCCATCCTCAATTTGGACTTGGAAGTTAGAAACTGCTTGTACAAAACAATGCACTGCTTCTGCGACTTTTTGATGGATGAAATTATGTGTACTTCCACTATCAATCAAGACTACTACTGGGCGATGTTTAATAAAACCTCTGATTTTGAGAGTTTGAGGTGAATAAATCCCTGCTAGAGCATACAGTGAAATAACTGGTTCATCAGGGACATTGTCCTTTTGGTTGTCCTCTTCTACCACCTCAGGTTCCTCAAGTGGAGGATCTTCCTGCAATCAGCTGTAAGCAGTGGCATCAATTTGAAAAAATTTGGGCTCCTTGCATTTGTGAATTGGGGAGTATTTTTCATCACAGTAGTAACATAATCCCTGCTTTCTTCTTTCGGCCATTTCTACAGGTGCCACCTTTTGAACCTTAAGTGTTTGAGTCGTGCTGTGAGCCTGTGTGGGGCGACCCTTGGCGGTGAAATTTGGGCGAGTGGCTAGGGCTGCTAATGCACATTCCACATTATGAGCTACCTTGCAAGCCTCAATCCATGTGGGAGGGTGGTGCAGTTGGACGTGGGCTTTTATGGCCTCTTTAAGACCATTGATAAAACATTCCGTGTAGAACACATCTGGGAGACCCCTAGTGCGGAAGACTAAGGCTTCAAAGGCTGTAATATATTCATCCACTGTGCCAATCTGTTGGAGCTTAGTAAGACGACCCAAAAAAGAAGATTCCTGTTCAAAGCGGTCTGTAAGAGCTTTTTTGAATTTGTCCCAAGTCAAAAAAGGTGCATTGCAACGTTGATTCCATTCCCACCATTACCACCTTTCATTGTCCAAGTACACGCTTCCCACCATAAGCTGAGTCTCATTATCTAGGTTGTTATTCATATTGAAATACTACTCCATTTGTGTTATCCATGCCACCAGGTGAGAACCATCAAATTTATGCATATCCAACTTGGGAGGTCTCGGATGGGATTGTTGTTTTTGGGGCCCCAGAGGTGAGGAGAATGGCTAGACTCACCCTAACTGTGTCCATTTCCAATATACGTCTCCTCATGGGCTTCCTCCTTGCCCCTCGGGATTACCCTCAGGATTAATATTGTTAGATCGTCAAGCTGAGTTTGGATGGATTGCAAGGTTTGTTCAAGTTTGTCCATCCTCTCGTTGGCCATAGCTTGAGCTCTAGTTGCTACCATGCACCGACCTTATGCTCTTGAAATTTGGGACTGTCAAATTTTTATTTTTATTTTTCACTAAGACTTGAATGGTACCACCGTGCTCAGCTCGTCGTCCTGATTCTGATGGGCTAGATCACCAATAGGCGCCCTGGGAGATCTTAGACCTTTTTCTTTTTTGAAAACTCCCAATGGAGTTTTACTCCTTCCTCAGATATACTGTAGTCACCGAATCCTCAAAATGTCAATGCTGTCAAAGTTCTTGCGAAAATCATGCTCCTGTATAGGAACCCCACACAACTACTCAGATCAGGTGGATCTGAGAGATCTGAATGGAAGATCGGATAATTATGAGCGGCGGAACAAATTGTTGCTGCGGATTTGATGGATCTAATAGATCGGACTGCTGTCTGTTGCTGCTACACCCTTCTGCGCGAGCAGATCTGGTAGAGATGATGCGTGATCCCAAGATATAAAAGGGAACTATGGTCTCGAGGAGTGTTAGGTGCTACAGATCGCAATATACATAAGGGTCTGACAGTAGTACTCGGCCCAATGTTTCAGGGCTCTAACTAAGGAGGATCAACCGTACCCTTAGTCGTACATCCTGACTACCCTATCGTACGGGTGAGTAATCTCTCTGAGTGCTGTTCTCGGTGTACTGTAGCAACAAGATGGCCGACGATTTATCTATGGATAAGTTGCAAAGGAGCTAGGGGGCTTCCAATATACCCATAAGGTACGTGGAAGACAGTCCGTACACGGTTTTGTCTAATGCGCTACTACTCGAAGGGGTACCCACAGGGGTTACAAGGGAGTCCAATAAGCGTGACCACCTCTTTTATTTCCTGTGTGCATGCCTCCCCAAATCCGCAGGTTTATGCGCTCAATGACAGATCCTGTGGTTTAAAGACGTCGGAACACGTCTCTAGCCAAATTTTTTTTTTTCTAAGAAATGGAGATCCCATCGGCCCTGGAAAGTGCTCTGATACCACTTGTTATGCTTTTAACCTGCAAAAGATACCCAAATATAGAATATGCAAAGAAAATACCTAGAACATAGAATAGTGAGAGTCAATAGCAAATATTTTATTATTCAGAAAGCAATGTTCACTGGCCTCTTCGAGGGGGAAACCTCCAATAGAGCAGAGCTCAATTCAAAAATAAGACACGATGCTCCTCGCAAGGAGTCTCTATCCTTTATATATGACTCATACATGTAATACCATGGATCAATACCATGGGTTTTATTAATACCATCTATCTAATACTAGGCCCATTTGCAACTAACTGTGGTCCCATCATTAATAGCGGGTTAACCACTTACAATTATTAATATGGGCTTTATTGACTCTTTATTATGACGTGATCCCACTACATAAATAAGGGGGTTAGGGTGGGACCCTAAAATTAGATACTTGAGATGAATACACCAGAGGAGGCTTATTCCAGTAAGAGGCCATAAGTTGGTCACTTCAGGATTTTTGGGTCATCAGTATATTTCCATGTGACCAAAGATGCATGGAAGAAGCTTGAGCTGAGAGTAGATTTGGGGATATTTTTACGGTACACTGATACACCTCACAATTATCAGGTGTACTTTCTGACCAACATGATGACATTGGTTCACAGAGATGTCAGATTCGATGAGGAGAAAGTCATGCGAGTTTCCATTGAGAGGGAGCTTGAGCTACATGCAGATGAGGAGCTTTTAGCTCCTAAGGTTGAGGAGCCTCATATTGATGTGGAGAAGCCACATGTAGAGGATCTGGGAGTGGAGAGATCCACTCAAGAAGAGTCTTGTAGAGATTGAAGAAAGCTCACCAGAGAAGTTGATAGATTGTTGGATGATGCACGGGAGAATGTGGGAGCACCCACTTCTTAGTGTAGGCAGAGGATGTCACCTGAGAGGTACACTAGATACATGGCTCTTATGGACAAATGCGTTGCAACAGAGCCATCTTCCTTTAAGGAAGAAATGCAGCAACTAGTTTGGTTGATGCCATGGTGGAGGAGTATGACTCCATAGTTCATAACAATGTTTGGGATGTGGTCCCAAGATCAAAGGACAAGTCAGTGGTGAGCTCTCATAGGCTTTACAAGGTAAAGAAAGTTGCAGATGGTAGTGTGGAGAAGCATAAGGCTAGATTTGTGGCCTGTGGCTTTTCACAGGGAGAGGGGATTGAATATGATGAGACCTTTGTTCCTGTTGCAAGGTACTCGCCAATCAAATCTATATTGGCACTATCAACACAGATGGGTTGGAAGATACATTAGATGGATTTAAAGACAACCTTCCTTAATGGCATGATTGAGAAAGAGGTGTACATAAAGCAACATGAAGGTTTTGAGACCTTTTACCGTGAGTCACATGTGTGCCGGCTCAAGAGAGCGTTGTATGGGCTGAAGTAAGCACTCCGTGCTTAGTACACCATGATAGATAGCTACTTCACCAGTTAGGGCTTCATGAAGAGTGAAGTGGATGCGAACCTGTACCACATAGTGGTGGAAGGTAAACTGTTGATCACTGTACTTTATGTTGATGATCTCATACTGACAGGTGATGATCAGTTGATTAAGTCTTGCAAGGAGGACCTTGCAAGAGAGTTTGAGATGAAGGACATGGGCCTCATGCATTACTTTCTTGGCATGGAGGTATAGCAAGGAGATGGGGAGTTGTTTGTTTCTGAGGGAAAGTATGCCAACAAGATACTTAGGAGATTCTGCATGGAGAGAAACAAACCCATGGAGACTCCTCTAGCAGGTAACTGGAGGAAGGAGGATGCTACTTTAGGGGAAGTAGTGGAAGCTACTATTTACAGGTAGCTCGTGGGTTCACTCATGTACTTGGTGAAAACATGACCGAATATGTTCTATGCAATTAACCAGCTTAGTGATGTGATGGTTAGACCTACCAAGTTGTACTGGAAGGCGATAAAGCATGTGTTGAGATGCCTCAGGGGCACTTCTCAGTATGGGTTATGGTATAGACAGACAGAGGGAGTGAATCTTCAAGGCTTCACCATTGTAGATTGGGTAGGGAATCCATCCAGCCGGAAGAGCACATCAGGAGGGATATTCAATATTTGGTCAATGACAATTTCTTCGTATAGTAGGAAACAGAGATCGGTTACACTCAGTTCAACAGAGGCAGAGTACATGGTTGCGAGTCAAGAAACATCTAAGGCCATCTAGATGAGGAATATGTTGGTTCATTTATTTGGTCAGCAAATGGATCCAACTGTGATTTACTACAATAATCAAAGTTGTATCAAACTCTCTGAAAATCTAGTTTTTCATGATCGATCCAAGCATATTGATATCTGATATCATCATCTCAGAGATTGTGTATGGAGGAAGATTATGTTGTCGGAGTACATTCCCATGAAGGAGAAATATGCTGACATTTTGACAAAGGCATTGTCAAGATGTAAATTCAAGTTTCACAGAGACAGGAGCGGGGTAGCTGATAATCCCTTTCTTGTTAAGAGGGAGCGTTGAGAAATCGAAAAAAGAAATTCTAGTTTAAATTTGTCCTTGAATTTAGACAGTGAATTAAAATTGAATTCCATTCTCATAGCAGCTTGTAAATATTTAATTAAGGTTAATTAACTTAATTAGCTTAGGAATTTCAAGTTGGAAGTATTTATGAAGTCATGTATAAGTTCTCCCTGAGCTTTAGGGGTCTAGTATGAGTTTAAATTGAGTTGTAAATTAGATCACTCATTTTACCGAGTTATGTTCAGTTAAATTAGTTACAAACTATTTGTGGAACTAATAGAGAGTTAATGGTCAGTTGGTGCACTAGTCCACAATTGTCACTCTAGTTAATTGAAGATTACGTCATCAAAAGCTCATGCATGTTGATTCTGAGAAAGACCCAGTTGAGACTATAGTGCAGAGACAATGTACTATCTGTTGTGTGATTTACTGAGTTGTAAATATCATGCATGCAACCAGAGAAGGACCTATGTTTGGATTGTGCAGTTTTGGAAGCATGAATTCCCTTTAAATACAACCTATTCATCTGAGGAATTACGCAAGGAAATAGGGGCTTGGAAAACTGTAGAATTTGTTAAGTGTTGGCCAAGAGCTTGCTTGTGAGCTGAGAGAGTTTAGCATACTTGTGCGAAATTGTTCCAGTGAGACAAAACTTTGTATCTTCACTCATATTTCGGATCTTTACAATACAAATAGTAGGGTTTTGAGTAGTGGATTTCCCAAACACATCTTGTGTTATGTGCCACTGATTTATCTTCTTCTTGTTCATATTGTTTTCATCGATCTATTGGCTTCTGCTATTTGAAAGTAGAAGTAGATTCTTGTCTTGTGCTTTAGTAAATTGCATGAGCTTGTGAATCTACAGGATTTTCTACACCTTGTGCATCTCTCCAATTCCTATTCGCATAACCTTGTCTCCTTGCAAGCCTACCACTTTCTTGTTGTGTGTTAACCATGCCAACACTTCCCACAAGGGTAGGACAACCTCGTCCTTTCCTAGGAGTCCATACTCCATTTTTAAATTCTTGTACTAGCTTGCCATTAATTCAACAAGAAGATAGGTGCAAAATAAGTCTAAAATTATGAGTTTGGTAGTTTCCTAAGCAACTTCTCCTCCTCACAACTTTGAATCCATGTCCTTTCTTAGCCCAATCATTTTTATATTTTTCATAATTATTTATGATGACAATTGTACATAATGATATTTACATGAGGGGGGGAACCAAAATGGTAACTTACAATAAATACCTCATAAAACCAATGAAAGAGGTCACTTGGTGATATTATCTCATATATAATTAGAAAAAATACTTCAGATATACCATTGAGATAAACTAAAACCATAAATCACTCCATAAATTATACTTAAAATCCAATATTCTTAATATAATGATATGCCTGTGTATATATACTCTCTCACAAATATTCCTAGGAATTTGTGATGACTACACATCATTGATATAATTATTACCGACCAACTACCTTGCTGACCTAATTCAAAGAGTATGGCATATATACTAATTAATGGGTTCATGCAACCTACTTGGAGGCATTACTATGTGAGTATGGCCACCTTTTATTAACTATCCTCCCTAGGTAATGTACATTCCATCTCTCTTCACATATTTCATCATTAAACATGAGTTTTATAACAAGATATATTACACAATGTAGTTAATAGGTACTAAGCACTATCATTTGTCCATCCTATTTGTATTCAAACATAAGGTTGAGCTTCTACCTTGTCATGTCATTATAAACTATAGTTTCTCCTTTGTTTCCTTACTATCATGGTGCTAAATCTTGATATCCCAACTCATTATTTTTACTCCTCCATGTTCTTGTATAGTGGGTTTTTTTCTAATATATCTATTGATGCTCATAACCTTGTCTTGATGAATGTTTCTTCACATGGTGGTGTGGGTGTCAATATGAAACAAACTTAGATGTTTGTTTTTCTTTCTCTAACCCTTGACTTTGGTGTTCCTTTAAGGAATGTTTTTCTATTGGTTCTTCTTCTCTTTTTTCCTTTCCTTGAGATCTCTTTTAGTTGCATATTTAGGTTTTTTACCGCTTATAATGATCCTTAATGATGAAAATGAATTGGAAAACATATATCCAAGAAATGATAAAAATGCTCCATACTTCATTAAATTAGAAAACATTGTAGGGAACCACCATGCAATAATCATAAAGGAAGGATAAAATATATATCTTCTCACAAGAGAAAGTTTACAATATGATATTTTTGTATCTCATAAGGAGGACTCAACCTTTCTTTAGAGTTACCTAGGAAACTTTCGCCCTTACTAGTAGTGGTACATACATTAATGACTAAGAAAAATATTACATTTACATAATGTTAACTACCCATTATTCTTTATTTAATAATACCTAACATAGTGGACTAGCCCACATTACATTAATTGGGCATCATACCTATCTTGTCATTAACTCTATGGGCCCTTAAATCCACAATACATTGGCAAGGGGTATCCCATCATTCCATCCCAGTTTGAAAATAATTTTCTTTCAATGGTTGCACTTATAAGAAACTTTGTAAGCTAGGATCCAATATACTAATCCTCCCTTAATGTTGATAATATGAGTCAAGAATTCCATCCATAATATTCCATGTATAAGTTCTTATGTTGGTCCCTAACTATTGAAAAATTAAATAGGTGAATGGTTGATTTCTTTGTTGATGATGCTCACCATGTGGATCAAAGTATTTCTTCTCGTAAATACTCAAACCCATTATACCAAACCTATTATCTAGATTAAATAAAAATGTTGTATGTGGATCTACATGGAACATTAGCAGTGGATGAGATTTAAACTAAAAACTATTATTCACAACTTGCTCATGATTTTTCTCAATGATGTGCACTGAGATATAGAGGAGTACAATAAGAAAATGGAAGTTGAAAGCAGTTATCTTCACATAATTTGAAAGGTCCATATATCATTCAGAATAAGCCTCCTTTAAATCATAGTATGCACACACATTTCTCTTGTATAATTCAATGCTAATTCTACCACTTTTTAATATTTTTCCAAAGATCCAACCTTTTTATTCTTATATTCATCATGACAATGTTGAATAATGTCATTCATCACTTGGTTCCCTTCCTCCTAAGTGTTTCTAAACATTGTCATGCACTCCTCCCTAAGTTTTCTCAACATCTATGTTCTTTCATTCCACTAAGGTGTTGAGACTGTGACTTAAAAGGTTCATAAATTATGAGATATTTCTAAAAAAAAAAATATTTTAACCCTAATTCTAAAAGGTATTCCCACTTTACTTGTAATGACACCAATTCCACTATAATATGATTAATAAACAAACAAAAAAAGTGTACTAGAAGAAGTTGTGATAAGGGATTAAGGCATAACTAGAAATATTTTTACTCAATTAAGAAATGGCTGGCACAGTCATTCTTGTTTAAATGGTAATAGTTCAATGATAATATAATTAAGAGGTTTGAGAGAAAAAAGCTACCATAATAAAATATATAAAAAGAAAAAAAAACATTTTCCATGGGCCATGAAATTACTCTAATGCAACTTCATATGTTTTATTGAAGAAATAAAGCGATAAATTAAAATTAGAAATAAATTTAAATAGAATAAAAAATAAAATAAAAATACCATTACGATAAAGCAATTCCAGTCCCAAGGGTTAGCTCAGTTGGTCAAAAACCGTGCCTCGCCATCGGGAGGTCACAGGGTCGAATCCACCCGAAGCCCTTGGGGTCAAGTCTTGCAGTAGGCCGAGGGGCAATTTAGCCTAACTATCACCCATATTTTTCCGTAGAGGTAGCGATCACTCACTGACCAGAGTGCGTGAACCACATGCAAAAAAAAACAAAAAAAAACAATTCCATTAATCACTTATGAATTGAACTACTCTACCTATTATGTTTGTTATAATACTCAACGAGTTAAATACAATGATATGGATGTATCTATATACTTTATTATAGGTATTTATAAACACTTATGTATGACCGATGTCAACGATCCTTATTGTTGCATATATTAATTTGATATGGTTACATGAATTCATAAGATTAAAATAACTATTTTTAACTTTATTTCATAAGTAAATCCATATTATATAAGTATCCTCCTTAGAGTAATATCAACCATCCTGTTATCAGTGATATTTATCTAAGTATTCATTATGTTTCTTTAAAGCATGTTGAAATAGAGCTTTAAAGATATGCTTTTCTCATTATGAGAGTGAGCTTCAGTAAAGAATCTTAAAACATACTTCTTCCTAATGGGTGATGGTCGCTTGGGAGAGAGAGATATTAGGATAGATAGTTTATCCTTACATAAATCAATGATCATACTAGATTTATAATTATGAGTGAAAGTATGTGGAGTTGTTCTAACATAGGATTAAATTAAGTTGATCTCCTTTTTTTAAATGGTTAATAAATACCTCATTGAAATATATGGAAAAGGCCCTACGACCAAAACTTCCAACTCTCTCGACAAAATAATGGTTAAGGGAATTAAATAAAGGTTGTAGGTATTAATGCGGTATGGTGTGATTCTACCTGTAAAATGTGACGTCTTAGTGCGTTATTAGAGGGTCAGCAGTGTGTAGGGTATTGAGATATTTTGATGGTTATTGAAGTTCCACATATACAAAAGGTTCGATCCATATACGTATGAGATCCATATACGTATGAGTAATGAAAAGATATAAGCGTGAAGCGAAGAACTTCATAAACTGGTCGAGATTTCAAAGGAGTCATTAGAACGTCAAGTCCCAGATCGTCGATCTTGTCATGAAATGATTCCTGTATTTTTAATTCCTGTTTTTATTGTATTTTTATGATTCATATAGTTAATATATTTTGAGTGGTTTAATGGTTAAAAACATGTGTTTTTTAAGTGGGTTTAATGATTAAAAGTATGTGTTTTTTTAAGAAGGCACAGATTCAAAATCATAGGGGTAGAACATGTATGCCTTCGTAGACTTAAACTTAGTAGTGAAATCTTTGTGTGGAGCTGGGCCCTTTGTCTCACAAACAAAAGGGTCTCATACACCAATTTGGTGTTGGGTTTGGCTGTAACCTTATGTGGAGGTGGGTCCCTTGTCTCACAAACAAAAGGGTTTCAAACACCAATTTGGTGTCAAGCTTGGCTGTAACCTTAAAATTGGCTCATAATAATGATAATATATGTATAACACTATAACAGTATCAAATAGAAAAGGATAGGTCCCTTGTCTCACAAACAAAAAAGTGTCATAAACCACGTTAAAATTGGATCATAATAATGATAATATATGTATAACACCATAACAGTATTAGATAAAAAAAGATAGGTCCCTTGTCTCACAAACAAAAAAGTGTCATACACCACGTTAAAATTGGATCATAATAATGATAATATATGTATAACACTATAACACTATCAGATAAAAAAAAGATGGGTCCCTTGTCTCACAAACAAAAAAGTCTCATACACCACCTTAAAATTGGATCATAATAATGATAATATATGAATAACACTATAACACTATCAGATAAAAAAAGATGGGTTCCTAGTCTCACAAACAAAAAGATCTCATACACCAATTTAGTATCTCGTTTTAGATTATGATAATAATACATGTATAACACTATAACATTATCAAATAAAAAAAATATAATAATAATAAATATATATAACACTATAAAAAAAATTATATATATATATAACACTATCAGATTCGTCAGCCAACAATCCCGGATAGCAGTCAGAAATGGCTGTCTTCACTATTGGTTTGACTCACTGAATTTGATAAGTTTTTCCATCGCAATAAAAAAGAAATAACACTATCAAAAAATAAAATGAAATTGAAAAATGTTAAAAAAAAACATACATTTTTATGGTTGCACTTCACGTTTCGACATTATTATCATCAAAATTGTATATCAACATTCAACATTAATCTTATGATGCAATATATTTATGATTGGTTGCACTTCACGTTTGGACATTATTATCATCAAAATTGAATATCAACATTCAATATTAATCTTATGATGAAATATATTTATGATTCGAAACATAATTACTGTATGTCAATCTCCACTTTTACATTCTTCAGAATCCAATCATATAATTTTTCACACACAGAACAAGTGGATTGGATTGTTCATCATGAAGAAACCTAATAATTAGTGACTGGATTGTACACCAACAACATCGTTCTCACACAACGGGATCAATCGATGTGAACACAACATTGAGAATTGACATTTTGTCGGTGCCGACCAGAGAGAAATTAACTGCTCACTTACTAGTCTGGTATATATTTTAAAATGTGGTCACAACTTTGATGCTAGATTTTAGAAGAGGAGTGATTTTTTTTTTATTCTTATATTTTGAAATATTTTCTAAATCTGCAAAAAAAACAAGATTGTACAACAACAGCATCGTTCTCACACAACTAGATCAATCGATGTGAACCTAAAATTGAGAATTGACATTTTGTTAATACCGACTAAAAAAAATCAACTGCTCACCTACTATTACATATTCACTGACCCAACAATCTCAATTGTAAATTTTAAAAATATATCAAGATTTTATAATTATTAAAGAGGTCAAATTATTAATCCCTGTTTTGACTCTCTTATTTTGGAATATTTCAAAATCTACCATTAATATAAATTGAAGATAAAAAAACTAGCATACTTAAGTCGATTGCAAATTCCTAGAATATTTCGAGATCCAAAAGACATAGACAAGGTTAAAAAAATTGACTTAAGCTCACCGTAAAAAAGCTATTGATTTCCCATGTTGATTGACTTTGGAATTCTATAAAGAGTGATCATCCAGTTTGGTCGATGTTGGATAAAGAATGAGTACGAAAGGAAATTATGTCGGCGAGTTACCACTACTGAAAAGCACTCAACGTAATTGGAAAATATGTCGGCGAGTTACCACTACTGAAAAGCACTCAACGTAATTGGAAAATATATGTGTATAGGGTTCCCAACCGTCCCCGCCGCGAACGAATGGAGTCTGATAATGTGAATCACTGACGAAGAAAGAACGCACTCGCAGGAACTGACGAACTCTGGAGTTCAGTTTGACAAAACGAGAACCAACTAGGATATATTAGTTCAGTTATTAGTCAAAGGCTTTCAAAATGATATGGAGTATATACCATCCACACCTAACTGTGATCGAAGCGTTCAAGGGACTGTAGAATCCACAAAATAAACTTAAATAGGAGATTTAATAAACTTAAATAGCTTTAATAAACTTACCATAAAGCTGCTTTATGGGATGATTTAGAATTATGTTAATTAGGTAAACTTACTCTAAAGTTGATCCTTTTTCTTTTGGTAATAAATGGGAGTCTATATGACCACAATGACAATAATATCATTATAGAAGACATTTTAAAAGAAAAAATAGACATTAAATATTATATATTTGATTATATATGCTTTTTTATTTGGATGGTATGGTATAAGGAAGAGGAGGTGGCTTTCTTATTTACCTAAAGACTAATGAAAACTTTTACACAATAAAGTTGTAATTGAAGTATTCCAACATTAAGGTCATTTAAATTTGAATTATGAAAGATATTAGATATATTCCAACATTCATTCACAAGTTTCTCACAAAAATTTAATAGACATGTTTATATACAAGAGTCTACTTGCCATCCAATATTTAACAAAATCCCAATGAAAATAAGGATGGCTATATAAATCTTATGGGATTATTTAGAATTGTTTTAACTACACAAATTTACTATAAAGATGCTTTTATCGGGTAAATGGAAGTCCATTTATATCTATGAGCTTATGATCTATCCATCCAACATTCACAAAATCCCAATAAAAGTAAGGATGCCTATATAAATCTTATCCAATGATTTAGAGCGATGCCAGCTACATAAACTTAACATAAAATTGATTTTCTAGGTAAAAGGAAGTCCATTTATATCTATGAGTCTATCTATGAGTCTATGATCTATCAAATCCAATATTCACAAAATTCACAAAATCCTAAGGAAACTTCAGAAGAGGCTATATAAATCATATGGGATGATTTAGAATTATGTTAACTGAATAAACTTAACATAAAGTTGCTTTTAGAGGTAAAAGGAAGTCCATTTATATCTATGAGTCTAATATATGTCCATCCAATATTCATAAAATCCCAGTGAAAATAAAAAAACAAGCTATATAAATCTTATGGGGTGATCTAGAATATTGTTAACTACATAAACTTAACATAAAGATGCTTTTCGAGGTAAAAGGCAGGCCATTTATATCTCTGAGTGTATGATGTTTAGCCTAAAAAATACCACCAAACATATAATTTGTGGGACCATCAATCATAGATGAGTTTGAAGGTTAAATTTCAAGAATTATTGTAACTCATAGGGGTCGAAGGTTACATTTTGGGAATTTTTGTAACTCATATGGGGTTGACAAGGATAATATGTATCAATGAGTAATTTGACAGAGTGTTGGAGTATAAAATTATTAGAATATTATGTGAAAGGGTGTGCGTAAGTGCATTCATTAATTGTGCGTTAATTTTTGAATTTGTTAGATTGAGTCAGTAAATTATATACATAATAAAAATGAAAATAGATGACCAAATTGTGAATAACAATTTATAGTTTGAATCTCATTTATTATGAGTGTTTTTTATAAATAATATTTAACATTTTTATGTAATTTAGGTGACATTTTTATTTTTTTATAGATGATATTTGATGGTCCTTATAAGGGTTATATCTATATATCTATATATATCTATATATATATATATATATTATATATATACACACACACACTAAATCAAAGGCTTACAAATTGGATCTTCCATTCACGGAGTTGATAGTTGTAGGCGAACCCTAATAATATAGTAGGTTAGAAGTTATCAATGCTCTAATCAAACTAGGCGTTAATCCACGTTAGAAATACCTTCCTTAAGCATGTTATGATAAACATTCTAACTTATTTATGTAAGATAAAATCCATTATTTCATCTAATCTTTTAGGTTTGCTTCTTAAGGAAGGTGGTTGCGTCTAATTTGTCTATTCAAACTAGCCTTCCTAAATTGGATGAAGAATGTTCCATTTGGTTGTAGGTTGATGGAATTCATGAAAAACTAGAGCATAATCAATAAATATACTATCAAGGAGGTTCTAATCTAGAGAAAGGATGCATCATCTTAGGATGCCACATGAGAATTAGTAGAGATCCTTCAAAAATTCCTTCATCTCTAGCTTTGAGGATAATGTTGTCTTTTAATTGAGAGAGTATGTTAACGTCCTAACATAACCCCCAAGTATAGAGATAGGTTCCTATATATGGAGACCATCGCTAGCAAATAAGGCTCATAAACTAGTGTGAAAGAAATAATTGAAATACAGCTTATTCAAGGATTCCACTTAATAAAATGTTACTTCTTTAGAATGTTCCTAGAAGGTAGATAAAACTATATAAAGAAGTAGTAACAATGCAATGGGAGGTCTTGTGAAGTATATTGTGATAGGAGCTTTGCTCAATTAGATATTACCTCCTCGAAGAGGAAAGTAACAATTTCCCTCATAAAGTAAGGTATAATATTTTTTGGTATTTTGATTCTTTATTTGGCTATTGTGGTCACAATGTGTCATTTTTGTAACAAATTAGGGTAAAAACTATTATTTTTTTCTCTACATATTTCAATTTATTAATAAAGAACACAAAACATACGCGTAAATATTATTTTTGGCCAAATTAAGTGCGTTACAACAATCACATAGGATACATGGAACTTGATGATGTGGAGATCAAATTTGCGCATTGAGTAATATACCACTACAATTATCATCCTACAACCTTGGAGGTACTCTAAGGTGCCTTAACTATAAAGTTTATGTGTTAGGATGTTCTGGAACATGCGTTGGTATGGGTGGAGCTTCATAAAATTTGTTACAACAATAATATTGAGACTTTAGTTACTACAACTTAGATCCATTAAAACATTAGTTGGACTTATGGGACATGTTTTTGCAAGCCTCTATTCTCTACATGTGGCATTCTCTATGGATATGTCTTATATGTAGTGTAGAGGGATATAAAATACTAAGGAATAATAATCCATTGACTTGGGAGAAGTGTCTTGGCCTAATGAATTTATGGGGATTATTTATTTGCATGAATGTTGTAAATAGTTCTAAGTTTTCGGAGTATGCCTAAATAATTTATTTTTTATTTGTTGCCTTGAGAATAAGTTATACATGCTACAAGTATTGTAGACACATAAATCAATTAGTGAAATAGGTAGAGGAATTGCAATAGATGTAATATGAAGTGATCATGGTGTTTATATGGTGGTATCTTAGTAGTATACATTAGGTTAGGAGTAAATCTTACCTACTTACATTTTTTAGCAATGTTACTTTCAATGTAGTATTGGATTAAGATGGTGACTGCATGTTTTCAACAACAACACATGTACATTTGGATAATTTCAAAATGGAAGATAGTAGCATTTTCTATTTGAATGGATTGGGTTCATATGGGAAGATGTCTAGGGAAGATATTGAACCAACTAGGAGAGTGATCATGAGATACCAATAGTGAGGTAAAGTGGTTGAGATGCACTAGTGTCATTAAAAAAAATATTCAAGATGATGATAGTTTCATTGGTATTCCTTTTCTTCCATTTGATCGAGGTTTATATCATTTATTTGAATTTATTCCATATACAATATGTTCATAATATTTGTGTAATGTACTCAACCACCCTAGGATGGGTCACACTACCATAAAATAACTTTGAAAGCCATTAAATTTTTGGATTTTCTTCATCACATGGATCTTAGTTCCATGGATATAAACTTTGATATCAAATAAGGAATATGTCTTTCATATGTACAAATATGCAAGCCTAACCATATATACTAATAAGCATAACTAAAACATAAAAAATAAAGATATGCAATGTAGCATACACAATTTATTAGTAAAAATTTTAAATGGAAATCACACATAATTAATTACATTAAAGCATATACAAGGGTAGAAAAATTTTCTTTAAGAAAAGGAAAAACTATTTGTTGACTAAGGAAATTCATCCTTACCGTAGGAAATACTATTCTAGGTATTTGCATAGCAGGCCACCCCTAAGCTATAAATATGACACCATAAGGGTTAACTAGAGCACTCAAACCCTTATCCCACTTTCTTATATTTCATATGTTGATCATACAACCAACCATCCCAATCACCAACTCTCTCCCTCAACCACACAGAATGCAAAAGGGGATCCACCTTCATTGTAAATATAGTTCCTTAGGTTAACCCCCTCTTACAAGGTTTTAGTGCTAGCTGGAAGGAAAATATCTATTCTAGGATATCAAGGATGTCCATATGGAAACTATTTGTCAGTTTTCTACGTATTTTTTCTATTCATGTGTCCCCCATTACTTACCTTGGTTATCCATATGAGTTCATAGAATGGAATGATAAACGGTAAATAGGAGAGATCCCTCAACACATAATTAAAATGTTAAGTATCATGTCTTCATCTTGACCTTGACATTTTTATATAATTAGGGTGACATCTTATTTTTTTTAGATATATTTGATGGTCCTTATAGGGTTATCTAACTAATTAATATATATTAATATATATATATATTATATATATATATATATATATAATATATAAATTTAATATATATATATATATAGATATATATAGAGATATATATATATATTATATATATATATATTATTATATATAATATTATATATATCTATATCTATATATATATATATACAGAATCAATGGCTTACAAATTGGATCTTCCAATCATGGAGTTGATAGTTGTAGGCGGACCCTAATAATATAGTAGGTTAGAAGTTATCAATGCTCTGGTCAAAATAGGGGTTAATCCACATTACAAATACCTTCCTTAAGCATGTTATGATCAACATTCTAACTTATTTATGTAAGATAAACATCCATTCTTTCATATAATGTTTTATGTTTTCTTCTTAAGAAAGGTGGTTGTGTCTAATTTGTGTATTTAAACTAGCCTTCCTAAATTGGTTGAAGAATATTCCATTGGGTTGTGGGCTAATGGAATTCTTGAGAAAATAGAGCACAATCACTAATAACATACTATCAAGGAGGTTCTAATCTAGAGGAAGCATGCATCATCTTAGGATGCCACATGAGAATTAGTAGAGATCCTTCAAAATTCCCTCATCTCTAGCTTTGAGGATAATGGTGTCTTTTAATGGAGAGAGTATGTCAAGGTCCTCACATATACCCCTAAGTATAGAGATAGGTTTCTATATATGGAGGCCATCACTAGTATATAAGGCTCATATACTAGTGTGAAAGCAATAATTGAAATCCCGCTTATTTGAAAATTCCACTTAATAAAATGTTACTTCTTTAGAATGTTCCTAGAAGGTAGATAAGACTATATAAAGAAGTAGTAGAAATGCAATGAGAGGTCTTGTGAAGTATATTGTGATAGGAGATTTTCTCAATTGGATATTACCTCCTTGAAGAGGCAAGTAACCGTTTCTCTCATAAATTATCATATAACATCTTTTGGTATTTTGATTCTTTATTTGGCTATTGTGGGCACACTCTGTAATTTTTGTAACAAATTAGGGTAAAACCTATTATTTTTACTCTACATATTTCAATTTATTAATAAATAACACAAAACATACACCTAAATGTTATTGTTGGCCAATTAAGTTTGATACAACAATCACATAGGATACATGGAATTTGATGATGTGGAGATCAAATTTGTGCATTGAGTACCATACCACTACAATTATCATCCTACAAACTTGGAGGTTACTCTAAGGTGCCTTAACTACAATGTTTATGTGTTAGTATGTTCTGGAACATGTGTTGGTATGGGTGGAGCTTCATCAAATTTGTTACAACAATAATATTGAGACTTTAGTTACTACAACTTAGATCCATTAAAAAATTAGTTGGACTTATGGGACATGTTTTGGCAAGCTTATATTCTCTACATGTGGCATTCTCTATGGATATGTCTTATATGTAGTGCAGATGGATATAAAAGACTAAGGGATAATCATCCGTTGATATAGAAGAAGTGTCTTGGTCTATTGAATTTATGGGGATTATTTATTTGCATGAATGTTGTAAATGGTTGTAAGTTTTCGGAGTATGCCTAAATAATTTTTTTATTTATTTCCTTGAGAAGAAGTTATACATGCTAAAAGTATTGCAGACACATAAATCAATTAGTGAAATAGGTAGAGGACTTGCATTTGATGTAAGATGAATTTATCATGGCATTTCTATGGTGGTATGTTAGTAGTATACCCTAGATTAGGAGTAAAGATTACCTAATTACATTTTTTAGCAATGTAACTTTAAATATAGTATTGGATTAAGATGGTGACTCTGTATTTTCAACAAGAACACATGTACATTTGGATAATTTTCAAAATGGAAGATAGTAGCATTTTCTATTTAAATGGATTCAGTTCATATGGGAATATGTCTAGGGAAGATATTGAACCTACGAGGGGAGTGATCATGAGATACCAATAGTAAGGTAAAGTGGTTGAGATGCACTAGTGTCATTAAAAAAAATTCAAGATGAGGATAGTTTTATTGGTATTCCTTTTCTTCCATTTAATCGAGGTTTATATCATTTATTTGAATTTCTTCCATATACAATATGTTCATAATATTTGTGTAATGTACTAAACCAACCTAGTTTGGGTCACACTACCATAAAATAACTTTGAAAGCCCTTAATGTTTTGGATTTTCTTCATCACATGGATCTTAGTTCCATGGATATAAACTTTGATACCAAATAAGGAATATGCCTTGCATATGTACGCAGATGTAAACCTAACCAAATATACTACTAAGCATAACTAAAACATAAACAATAAATATATGAAATGTATCATACACATTTAATTTATTAGTAAAACTTTTAAATGGAAATCACACATAATTAATTACATTAAAGCATATACAAGGGTAGAAACAATTTCTTTAAGAAAAGAAAAAACTAGTTGTTGACTAACGAAATTCGTCCTCACCTTAGGAAATGCTATTCTAGGTATCTACATAGTAGGTCACACCTAAGCTATATATATGACACCATAAGGGTTAACAAGAGCACTCAAACTCTTATCCCAATTTGTTATATTTCATATGTTGCTCATACAATTAACCTTCCCAATCACCAATTCTCTCTCTCAACCACACAGAATGCAAAAGGGGATCCACCTTCACTGTAAATATAGTTCCTTAGGTTAACCCCCTCTTACAAGGTTTTAGTGCTAGCTGGAAGGAAAATATCTATTCTAGGATGTCAGGGATGTCCCTATGGCAACTATTTGTCAAATTTCCATATACTTTTTCTATTTATGTGTCCCCCATTACTTATCTTGGTTATCCATATGAGTTCGTTGGAATGGAATAATAGAGTGAATAGGAGAGATCCCCTCAACACATAAATTAAAATGTTAAGTATGCATGTCTTCATCTTGACACTTGACACTCTCTCAAATATTTCCATACTACTTGGAAAAAATCCCGAGGTTCATCTCCTTTACACAATTTAAATTATAAGCACTTTGGATTATAACCATATAATAATTAATATTGGCTTCCTCACTTGGACCCCATTATCACCCTCTCATTCCCCTTTCATGGAGTCATAACCACGCTTACACTTTTCATCCCTATTTCATGCACCCATCCATTGTTTTATTAATTAATCAATTTATATGTTAGTTTACAGAGCCTTATATTGCCTTGGCTCACTACCCACTACATACCTATGCATATATATATATATATATATTATAATTATATATATAACTATAATATTAATTTAGGCATAGGTATGTGTCTCACATAGCCTCTTCCACTCCCACATAGCATCCTCAAGGCTATAGCAACCCCACTAGTCTTTTACTAGCTCTATGGGCTTGTTCCATAGATCCTTAACTTTCCAATCCAAGATGCACAAAGGCTCTTACTAAAAGTTCCTTTGGGATCTACCTAGATCATATTTCTATAAATAATGTGGTTAGAGTGATGAAAATAATTTTTCAATAATCAAACTTGAAATACATTTTTCACATGCATGCATGTTCATAAGAAACTATCCAAATTTACTACCTCAATGGGCCAACAAAATCCAGTCACCATCTTGTTGCAGCTCCCTAACTTCAATGGGCTCCTCTTTGGCTGCACTTCCAAAAACATATCACCTACATGAAATTACATAGCTACTTTCCCTTGTCTGCATAACGCTTCTAAGTTCTATCTATACTAGGATACCTTCAATTCCACTTCCTTTAGCATCTCTAGCTTAAGCATTGTGCTTCGTCTACAGGATGATCCCAAATGACTGGTGTATTATGTTTTTTATTGTATAATTCATGATATGGGCTTATTTTTAATGGTGCAAGATACCCATTATTGTAGGAAAATTTAACTAAGTGTAAATAATTTTCCCATTTGAACAGTCTATCCATGACATGCATTATGAGCATATATTAAATAATATGCTTATTTTTTTCTATTTTTCCATCTATTTGTTGATGATAGGATGCAATGAAGTTTAAATTTGTGCCCAAACCTTTGAATAATCCTTTCCAAAAATTTGAAGTAAATTTATAATATTTATCTCATACAATAGCTTTGGGTATTCCTTGCAATTTGGCCACTTCTTTTATATAAATTTATAATATATCTACTTCCATACTATTCATATTAATCCAAACAAAATGTGGTTATTTACTTATTGTTTCCATCATCACCATGATCGATTCATGTTGCTTCACTATTCTCCACAATTTTGAGATCAAATCAATGGTAATTCTCTCCCATTTCCACTTTGGAATGAGCAATGGCTATGGAAAACTAGGTGAGTGTCCATGCTCAATCTTAACATTTTGGTATCCCATGTGATTATAAATATATTTGACTACTTCCTTTTTTAATGCTAGCCAAAAATATTGACTTTTTGTGCCGATAATAGTCTTTTGGTAACTCAAATGTCCAACATAAGGAACATCATGTGTTTCTTTTAAAACTAAAATTTTCAACTCTAATGAATTTGGCACATAATTTTTTCTTCTCAACACGACAATTACATTGTCCTTTATCTCATAATATATATGCTTTGGTTGTAATTGTTGTTATTGTGGTTCTTCTTTCACTTGCACATATTTTTAATCTAATTTTTCAACCTCTAAAATTCTCACTTTTAAATATGCACTAAGCATGCTTTTGATTGCAACATGCATCTGGTGTCTTTTATTATGTGCATTAACCACCTTATTTTTTGTTATCACCCATAGGGGGGCCTATATTGGGTTAAATATATATGGTATGGCCCCAAGCGGGGGGAATATATTGGGTTAAATGTACATATAATATGTAATTCTACATGTAATAGGGTTGGCCTACTAATGAAGGGGTCGCATGGGAAATGTTTGGATAAGTATATAGAAAGATGATATATTCATTATTAGGGAGATGTGATTTAGATCTATGAATATATTTGGGTACTTGGAGGGGTTTCTCCTATTATTATCTATACTCGATTTGTGCTCATTCTCACATTTCTATTTATTATGTGTACTTTTAGTTTTGTATGTATTTGGATCATATCATTTGGTATCATAGCATATGAAATTAGGGTTTTTATATTTCAAAATAGTCATATTGAAATTTTAACTATAAAACTTGTATTCTAGGAAGTTTTAGATGGTAAAATATGAGAATATTGATAAGATATCCCAAGGAATATTTTCTAAAAAAATTTAATTCGAGTTCACCATACCTTCATAGATATACTTTATGGAAGTTAGGTTTTGTGAACAGTCTTGAAATTAGTTTCAAATGATGCATCATGGAAGTTTTGCTATAAATTTTTGTTAGGGAAAGCTTAAGGCCATGGAATTTTTAGAATATTAGGATAAATATAAAAGTATATCTAATTAAAATTTTAAATTATAATTCACTATATTCTTAGATATATACCTCATGGAAGTTAGGTTTGTGACTGGTCCTAAAATCATGTTCAAAAAGGCCATCTTGGAATTTTTTCCATAAATGTTTCATCGAGTCTTCCAACCATGAAATTTTGACACTAATAAGAAACACAATATTATAGGTGGTAAAATCTTCGCTTCTGCTCCACTATAATAATGGAGATTTTCACATACCTAGTTCCCTTAATAACTTACAAGGGTTACAGGTTACCCACAATTTTCCTTTTCGTTGTCACATACCCCTACTAAATTTATCCTAGCCACACTTGCAAAAACTTGATTTTCATCTCTCATACATTTTGTCAAACACTTTACATGTAAGCCTTTCTTCAAATTATTTGTATACAACCAGTTAAGTAGTCCATTTATTGTAAACATCTTTTCAAACATTTTGTATGAAATCCAATAAGAATAATTTCTTTGATTCCACTTATAACATATTAACTAAAATAAATCACTCAAGCATGTAACGTTTTTTCTATATCTGAGATATTTTATCAAATAGTTTGTATGCAAATTGTAATAAAACACCTTTAACAAATTCCTTCGAACGCTTTGCATGAAAATAGGCATAGATCAACTGCAACAATATTATCAAACAATGATGCTAACATACAATATCATCATACATATTATCATTGGTGAATTTCATCAAATAGTTTGCATGCAATGAATCATTAAACCATTTAAAAATTTCTTCAAACACTTTGCATGCAAAGTAATATAGAAACCTACTTAGGGAATATCTCTTAAGTTATAGTAGTTCAAGTTTTGACAACTGATCTAGGAGATTAGTGGTAATTCCCCTTAGTATGGTCCAAGTTTCAACTTCTTGAACCTCCGACATGAAAAACTATAATAAAAATTTCAATATGGCATATTTGATGCATTATTTTAAGAGCATCCAAGAAGATCAAATTCCTTTAGTTAGATATCCTAAAATTTCATGACTCAAGATATGAACATTCGACTAGATGATGAGTTATATTTCTCCTCACTATCATCTAATCGAATGTTAAAGCTAGACCTGAAGCTGGTCTGAAATTGTGAAGTAGTAGGGCCAAAATTTTGTCTTTGACGTAGTATTGTTGCAGATGATATTTGAAGTTTGGAAGGATAATTTGAGGGCTAACTTGTTGGAGTGAGGAAGGTATTTTGGTCAGGTCTAAGGTTTTGGTCTATCTCAATTTGATTTACTAGTGGAAGATTTTCACTGGGTTTTCTCCTATAAAGGTGTTTTAGCCCTAGTTGAGTGCCTATATATGGTGTCATTGATCTTCATGTTTTGATTTGATGATTTCTAGATGAAAATAATATAAAAGAATAACATAAAGGAAAGTTAATAAGACTACAATAATATCATAAGTAATTATCAATATAAGAGAATATTTCTACCTTTCCAATTTTCTAACATTTAGTAGTATCTTAAAATCTCTACTTCCTCTTGTCCTATCTCCTAAAATATTGTGATCCGGGATCTAAAGTTTGCACAAGATGATCAATGGGTTTTATCCTAACTTTTCTCTAAATTTTAGCTTCTAGAACCTCCTAGAATAAAAGTTATAACAGACATTCCAACATGACCTATTTGAACAAGAATTTAAGAACTTATATTCCTCAACCAGCGACAAAAATATATATATATATTATAAGATACAACATGATAAATTAGTTGAAGGAATGCATGGACATATAACTTGTGAACAAATCATTAAATAATCACGTATGTCACTAAAGCCCTATGCAAAATATCATTAACACAAATAAATATTTATCTATGGAGTAGAATTATTGAAAATTGAATCAGGGTGATCATGGTACACCCCACATAAGCTCAAACTATGTTGCAATTTTCTCTCATAGCCAACCACCCTTCTACCGAATATTGATACCTTTAGGATAAATTAACTCACAAAATTCACACCAAAGACTTGTTTTAACACTTAGAGTATGGATCTCATCATCTGGGTAGTTTAACAATTTCACTTTAACAACAAGCACCAAAGTGGTTTATCAGTTGTACCTATAACAATCACCTAGGTGGTTTATATGTTGTTCCTAGCAATAAGCATCATAGCGACCCACTCATTCCTATGATTTCATTCACAAGGATTCACCCAAGGTTTAGATGGGGTATTTCACACACCCAAACATAGACCAGATTTTAACACTATAAGTGAAGATCATTCTCCTTTATACACACATAGGAAAACTTAGTGATCAACCTTTCCATCTTTAACCAGGATCATAAGCATTCTCAAAAATATCATATAGGACAACACAACACAAGAGAGTCATTTTTTGAAATCTATAGTCCCTTGGCCCTCCCCTCTTCAATGCTCTATGTGACACACACAATAAGGACCATTCCTAGTCCCCAGAGCCATTTATTACAAATAAAAATCATTGTAACACATTCATTTCCTATCACACAAACTGTCACAAATTCTCATGCCAATTTGAATTTGTGAGTGAGGGAGATAGATGTATGAGAGAATAATATAAGAGGAAAACCTAGAATCTTAAGAACCAAGAAGAATAACCCTTTGATTTTTCCTTCCTCTTAGTTTTATAATCACACCTCAACCTTTCATCTTCCCAACCTTTTATCTTCTTGGGAAGACTAACCATCACATGAAAGGGAAATATTCACACAAGGTATAGTTTTCCTCCTAAGTTAGATTTCCCCTCCCCAAGGCATCATAATCTGTTGGTTTTCCCCTTTCTTCAAATATATCCTTTTTATTAAGAAAAATAAATATTAAATCATATAATAGAGTTTGACTCCATAGCATTAATGTTGGCACCCCAACATTATATGTTCTTAATTTCATTACAAAATTTTGGGTAATGAAATGTGTGTCATAATCCCCTCCCCCTTTAAGGAATACCATCCTTAGTGATATATTATCTATAGAACCATTATATGTATAAGAATGGATATTTCATTCTCACATCAACAACATTTTTCATCTCCTTAGTTGCCACTTTGAGAAATTTCATTCAATTTTCATTGTCTAGTTACCCCTAGACCTCCTAGTATTCTAGCACATTCTTTCATGGTTCTCCATTTTTTCACAAGGCTTCCATAGGGAACAAGTTCAACTCATTTTTTCCGAGGCACACCCAAAGCATTCATGACCCCAATGAGTATGTACATAAATCTTTGAAAATCAATTCATTCAAGTATTTCCTTCCTTACAGTCATACACCTTCCAAGTTTAGTAATACCCTTCTCTTCCTCCCTAGTCCCTTGAGTGATCCATTCCTTACAAATTCTTCCCTGCATATGAATATTCTTAAGCCTTATTGACTCTTATAGCAAATAAATCCCTCTAGTTTACTCTAAATAGAACAATAATTGTTTCATAACATTACCCATGGTAATCAATGTATGGCATGGGGTTCCAGTCTCACCACAATGGCCTTGTCCCTAGGATTTTCAACTTCAAAACCATCATCTATCCTTCCTACTTAGACCATCATTTCACATGTATCATAAGCATATGGTTTCCATGAGATTAATCATAATAATTTAAATCAAATATTCTTCCTTTTCTTTTCTTTTCCAAACTTTCTTCATATAGGAATTAGATTTCATAAATATGGGATTGTTATCATGATGTTTAACTCTTTCATATGATAATACATGGCCTTCATTATCATGACCAAGGAAATCTCAACTATAATATGTAATTTCAATCAAAAAAACAGTGGTAAGTGCTCATACACAAAATATTTTCATTACAAGATTTATAACATCCCCTGAAGTGATCTCAGAATTAGTGTACACATAATAATTCAATCACATTCAATTGATTTAAAAATAAAATGAAATTAAGTTTTCGTTGTATTATTTATTTGGTTCAGGATCATTTCAGGCATTCCATAATGCATTCAAACATTTATTTGAATAACCAAAGGGTTAAAACAAAAATATACATATCTCTAAAGTCATGGGTAATTAGCTTCCACTTTGCTATGGAATATGAGTGAATCGTGCGACTCATTCCACTACTCAACAATTCCTTAAAATATTAGAAGTTATTTATTTTCATGATATTCAATCACACAATTGATTGTCTCATATAAACATGCATGGACCGAATGCACCAAGCATATGTACCATCATGATTCATAATATGAGTGTCATGACCAAATCATGACATAGTAACTCATGGATGCATCACAAATATTCTAAAAATATTTACACACTGAAGGCTTCTCGCCATTGTCATAATACACTAGTTATTAATGACAAACTTTCTTTGATATATCAATATTTCCATACAATTTTCACATTAAATAGGAAAACCCAATCCTCCAATTACATTTTCCTTAACAGACTCATCATTATATGATAGAATCACTTATCTCAATCTCAAAAACTATTGGGCCAATACTCATGGACTCATGAACACAATTACAATACCTACATTTTCTTCATACATCCCACATTTTCATGCATTCTATCAATGCATTACCAAACACATTTTATCTCATGAGTGTATTAATCATTTATTTAACCTTTTTTCAACATGGAATCTTAATGAATTCACACATCATTAATATTTTACTAAATATTTTGGTGCTAACAATTATTTGCCTTAGCCATACCCCTGCTTGGGCATCCAAGAAATATTTCCTTTAATTTGAAAAAAAAAAATCAAATTCAGCTGAAAGGAATTCTTACCCAATTTCTTTACCTTTTTACATTTGCTTGTTATTTTACCTACTTACTTGGCTACTATCACATGCATTCTCAGTGAATATATTTTCAAGGAGTTCAGTTGGCTTCTTAGCATACTTGATGTTGCAACATTCAACAACCTCTGAAATGATCTTAATCTCATATATTGGTCAGAACTCTATCATTTCTATCTACTCACACGCAAGTTTCAATGAATATTCATATATGGAATTTTCACTATGTATATTATTTACACATTCAAATGATTGTTTCAATCATACTCCCAAACATGTACATACACATCTTGTCATTCATGTTCCATACTTGCACATATTCCATGTTATTGATAAAAAAATATTTTTAAATTTAATTTTCAGCCTATCTTGTTTTCAATCATTCACATCACATTGAAATTTACTATAAACTTCATTTAGTGCCTTAGACATTGAAATGTACTACAAACTTCCCAAAGAGGAAGCAAATCTATATGACGACTGGTTGACAGGTTTTACAAATTTTTCCAGAGAATTTTTGAAGGCATGGTGGGATAGAAGAGGAACTTTCAAGACCTAAGAAAACAATGAATGACTAGAAAATGTGTGGAAAGCTCCATTCTATATAGTAATTTCCATGCTATGTAGGTTATATGGATGGTCAAATGTTGATTCCATCTTTGAAGGATGGGCACCACTCATGTACACTTCAATATTTGAGGGAAGTATATCTAACTAGAAATAAATCATTTCATGCTCCCCAAGGGAAAACATTGAATAGGTTTGGAATCCTAGAGAAGGTTAAATCACATATATTTTCATGGCCTCCTATATCCTAGATATTGTTTGTATGAAAAAAAAATTCCCAACAATGGGCTAGAAGTGGACAATTCAGGATGAATTGATCCATATATATTTCAAAGTCTTGGCTAAGGACCAAGACATATATGCATATGCAAAGAGATTCCAAGACTTTTTGGTGCCACTATATGAGGTCTTATTCCCTAAACCTACTCCATGTATGTCTGAGATGGCCACGCAGGTGGTGCCCTTAGTTGGTGAATGGTTTTTAGACCAAGGAGGAACTTACCTAAGAATATTTGGAGAAACCAAACCTCTCCATTTAGTACTTAAATTTGTAATTAACAGAGTGGTACTTCAAGAATTGTCATATCAAGTTTACATATGGCTAGGTGGATCATTGTCATGGGTCAAAAAGGCTCTCTGGCCACACATGCCTTTACACATAAGGGCATGTTAGTTAAATGATATCAAGAAAGCCAAAGAATATTTTTATGTAATTATGTTTTTCTAATTTTGAGACCTAACATTCCATAGGTATGATGTAATATTTTCAATGAAATATCATTGAAAGTCATGCAAGTACATGTGGGATTACCCATCATAGATTTGGAAAGAAGAGGAGAAATAGAATAATTCCTAAACTTCATAGAAGTTATTTCAAGAATAGTTTACAATCCTAAAATTGAAAATGAGAAGGAATCCCTAGCATAAAAACAAGTTTCTCAACAAGAGGTCGCTAAAATCAAGCAAGAGAAAAAGCTAAACCAAGACAAAAAAAAATAACACATAGATCCCAAGAATTTAAACTTAAAGAATAGGAGGAAAGGATAAGGAGATTGAGAGAGAGTGGAATAAAAGAGTAGATGAAGAAAAAATTGTTAGACTAATGATTACAATTAGAGGGGTGGTAAATTAGTGTAATGGTCAATTTTCATCAACTTAAATAATCTTGTAATCAATCAAAATATGAAAACATAATCATGCATTATGAAATAACATCATCACATCAACATAAGAGAACACTGGATGTATATGGAAACCCTTGTGGGATAAAACCACAAATATTTCTTATCTTCTTCTTTTTTTATTACATAGATTTGTAGGCATTAATCTGCAAGATGCACCCACCCCAAAAAATACATTTGTAGAAACCAACCTACTGGAGGCATTCACTCCTAAAAATAAATTTGCAAGAAGCAACCTGTTGGAGTCACCCATCACAAAGATGTGCAAGCTTTGACTTGATGTAGGCTACAACTTGATTAAGGCACCAACCTTGAAAATATGCAAACACTGACTTGCAATAGGATTCAACCTAATTTAGGCACCAGCCTCAATGGAGGAACCCACCTCCTTCTTCAGAGTGTTATGGACCACTTTAAAAAAAACAAACTATATCCAAAAACTCAAAAAACAACCAAATAAACTTGTTATTTAATCGTCAATCATCTGCAACTTCTTCATCTCAAAAACCTTTATTTTCCACTACCTACAAATTGCACTTTTCTAGTGTTCACTCTACAAAATGCACACTATCGATCTATTATTGGTTCAACAAAATGCACATTAGAGGGGACAAATAATGTTTTTGAACTACTCAACCGAGCTTTAACCCTCAACCTCCCCATGGAGTGACAACATGCTTTACCAACTACACTATTATAGTCATTGTTCAAACTCTACAATTATATTAATCTCATTGATCATATTTACATATCTCGATGAGAAACATGCACCAATCATAATCATTGTGCCATTAAGATCATACTCTTTACATCAATCTTTTCACCAATGAAGAGCTAGGCTACGCTTGTAGTCAGGTTATACTTATAGTTAGGTTATACTTGCATCAAGGTTATACTTGGAGTTAGGTTATACTCATTGTTCTATCTAGGTCATGAATCTTATACCAATAAAAAAGAGCCAGGTCATAATTTTTCGTGCTAATTAAACCTCATAAGGAGTCGTGTCATAACCCTTCAACCAATCAAACCTTAAGAGGAGCCAAGTCATAAACCTTCTTCCAATCAAACCATAGAGATCGCGGTAAAAAATGTTGGTACCAATCAATCCTCACAAGTAGCCAATTTATAAACCTTTTGCCTATCAAACAATAGAGAGCTAGGTCAAAAATGTTTGTGCTAATAAAATGTCATGAGGAGCCAACCCATAAATTTGTTTCCAATCAAACGATAGAGAGTTGGGTCAAAAATGTTGCAACAAACAAAATTAACAGAGGTCCAAGTCATAATCCTTCTTCCAATCAAACCATAAAGAGCTAGGTCGTAAATGTTTGCACCAATCAAAACACAGAGGTCTAGATCAAAGAAATTGCTAATCAACCTTCATAATACAGAGCCACACTATCAAAATTCTTGAACTTGTGACTACTAGGACTACGCTATCTCAGTTAGACCATGAAGGCAAAGCCTTCACATGTTACTCCACTTTCTTCCAATTTCCATGTTTCCTCAAGCCATGCGACCATATATTTATACATGAGAAGGGGTCTATTTTGGGTATGGAGCCAACTTCTAGAACCCTCATGGGACCACACCGTATGACCCAATCCTAGGGGTCAATGGTCAACTTGATGTTGGTGTCATCATGATATCACAATTTCCACATGAAACTCTCTGAGTGGTGCCACATGTCAAGAAAATTGACCCCTATTGGTCTATCAAAAATGGAATTTTAGCATTCCACATGGCATCATGTCAGGCTTCCACATCATCATCCTCCTACCATGTCATTATGACTGCATCATCATCCTTAATCCAGTCTCAATTTTCCATGTGTCATTGTATTTCTATTTGTCCATTCCAGATATGCCACTTAAGCATCCACATCAAAGGGAACATGTCAAAATCACCTTTGTTTGAGGGTCCAATGGAATCCAAACACATGGTCTATTTGACACCTAACACGTTTCACTATTTTATTGGTCCAATGTGGGGAGGCAACATCCATTAAACTTCACATATGTTAAAACTCCATCCATCATTCATGAAATTTACAATGGTCAAATTCGCCCGGAGATGCTCAAATGTTAACTCGATTAATTAGTGTGGAAATTCACATGCTATCCACTATTGATTTCCCTCAAAGTTATGGATATGATCTCAAGATTCATGGAATTTAACAATTTGGTGTTTATATTGACAAATTTGGTGTTTTTTCCCCTTTCTATCACTTCCAACTTCAAGCTAACATAAATTCCTATTTGGGAAGATTTTTGACCAAGTGTGATCCAACCCAACCATGCCATCCATAGATTCATTTGAGCACCGTAAATTAAAAAAAAAAACCAATAAACTTACTTCAAGCCTACTTTGACAACATTTGATGTGATCTTTCAAGCTATAAAATTATCATACTCAATATCTTCCTCATTTGACTTACCATTTGACATGAATGATACTTGTTTTCATCAATGAAAATATTTTGTCGAGTAAAAAGAAAACAAGAGGCAGAGAAAGAACAATAAGATGAAGTAGAATCCAAACCTAGAGAATAATTTCTTCATGCCTATCAAGAGGAATAGGAACCAACTATGCAACTAAATTCAAATTCTATGGATGTCAACCCAATCCAACGAAGAGCTCCAGTGATCATATGAGGGCATTTTCAAAGAGGGAAATGGGTATCTCACCAACTAAAGGAAATAAAGTAATCAATCTAGTTAGATTTAGGTTTGATCATAGCTTGAATATGATAGTGGAACATACGAGTACAACATTTCCTAGCCAAAATATTCCTCTAGTGTAGGTCACCATTGAAATAATTTCTAACGCCATAAAAGATCCACTTTCTATGGTTTTAGCGAGCACAACATTCTCTCAAGCCATAGAGAGAAATGTGTAGGATGTCATAGAGAAACTAAAATGGAAATATTATTATATATTGAAGCTAGAATAGAAATTCAAGTTTCTTAAATCTAAATCCAAGACCTTGAAGCATAAAAACACCAAGATAAAATATCACTAAGCATGTGCTTTCAAGGTACATGAATCTTACATGTATCTATTCAAACAAGTGTACCCATGCCACTGAATATTGTAGAAGCTTTTTTATGAGTTGTTGCCACTTTGGGAGAAATACAAGAAATGAGGTACTTAGCTTCAAGTAATACTCAATTCTATAAACTATCTAGAGGAATGGCTGAAAGAATACCCTTAAACCCTTCTATAAATCCCTAAAATTGATGTGTAATAACTGACATATGATTCCTGCATTGTCAACTAGGCTCTAAAGATTCAAAAGAAGCTTTATAAGGACATCTCTGAGATCTATGGCACCATACAAAAAAAAATATTCCTTAACTAAGAGAATAATAAATATGAAAAACCTTTCTATTGGAAATAATACTGAGAGGGGGGGGTGAGTATTATCAGCTCAAATATTCCTTTTTCAAAAACAAATTGTATACGCTACTTCAATTAGTTAAACCCGCTTATATACGTAACTATGCAGAAGGAAACCCACGTATACAAAGCAAACTTTTAATTTACTTTATCTTTCTGATGATGATTGTTAATATGTGATGCAAAATCAAATAACCAGTAACCAGAGACAGAAAAATAGAGCAGAAAGACAATCACACACAAGAACACAAGATATAAGGTGGAAACCCAATGTGGGTGAAAACCACATGCTGCAATTTGTCTCTATATTTCTTTAATTAGAAACTTCTTTTACAATGTACTAGTGCAGTCCTTTACTAGTACGCAGGCTACAACCTGCAGAGAGCTACAACCCTCTCTCGTTCTCCAGCTTCTCCTGGAAGGGAGCTACAACCCCCTTTAGCTCTTGTACTAGCCAAGATACTAGTACGTAGATGCTAGCCTACAGAAGGCTACAACCTTCTCTTTCTTCCAAGGAACATGTTTCAGAAATTTTCAGACTGGTTCCATGAACATCAATCAATCATCAATAATTTTCCATCAACCAATCTCCTTTTCACCAATTAGATCTGAATCAAGTAGATACTTCTCTGACCGCTATACCCAAAACACAGTACCAGAAACCACACACCAGAAAATAGAACCCAGAACACAACAGCAATAGATAGAAGCAGCTAGATCACAACTTAGAGTATATACACTATTTCAACAGCCTGAAACTAGCATGCATATGCTTCTGTGTATGGAACAACCTGCGTATACGCTTCTTTACTTCACAGAACTTGCGTGTATACGCACCTTCGCTTCACTGAACCTGCGTACAGATCTATAAAGGATAATTCACTCTTTCAAATATTCAATCATTAATTAACCCAGATTATCAGACTTGTAGATCAAGCAAGCGCCACATCTAGCAGATCAAAATCATACAAAGATACTATCATTCAAGCTTAAAGATTATGACCCATCAATAGAACTTATCCTTCTTTTTGCGCTAAGGTTCCTC
>APFE030876537.1:4761-22192 GCA_000404065.3 Pinus taeda | reverse complement strand
CTAGAAGGAAAAAGTCAATCTCTTGTGCCACTAATGACTATTCAAGGGTGATAGACTTGTTCATGTAAATTCATCATTAAAAGAAATCCATGTATATTAGCACCCAATAGCTTATATTTATTAGGTTATGGAATAAAAGGAAAGATGGTATAAATGTCATTAAATGGCATAACATATCTAAGCCAAAGGATATGAAGGATGGGGTTTAAAAATATATATTTTAGTTTGGAAGATCCCTTGTTTCTATGAATGTATGGAGGCTAATATCAAACAATGGTATATAGCATAAAATATTGATTCATAAATATATTTCCCCAAGAAATCTAGATGATTGGATCAAAAGCAAACTAAATCCATTAAAAATGTATCCATCATACCAAAAGTAATGATTTAGAACTTCCCAATGGTGGGGATTTGGCTTGATTCGAAAGCATGAAAAGTTGATGAGGTGAAAACTGGCATGGACCACTACACAAGTAGAGGTAAGGATTTTAAATTGTAAGAAGGTATAATCAATGTGCTACATAGAATCCTCTGCCACCCCTGTCTATTGGTTCCCATAACCCCCTCCCTGATAACCCTTCAAACCCAGAACAAGAGCCTTCACAAGCGCCCCTTACATCCGCTCCCCCATCTGGTAGCTACACCAACATCCCTCCCCTCTTGGACACCTATCCCTCCAAACCATCTCCTGACCCTGAGCTCCCTCGTGAAAATCCTACTCTGAGTAAGAGTCAACAAGGCACCACAGAAGCAAGACACCAACCAAATAAGAAGCACAAGTGCTTCAAATCAAGAACTGAGGACCTTATTATTCAACTTGAGGAGGATTTTCAGTGCGGAGACTCAATGGATACTACAGACCGAGTCCTGGTGGGAAGGATTCAAGGAAGGAGCTATACAACGGTACGATTGAAGTTATGGACATCGGAGGTTTGGGGGAAACATTTGGCTGATTTACCTTCATCCAAACTTTTGTTAGAGGATGGTTCACTCTATGTTTTGCTAGAGTCGAGCACACGAAATGGGTTCTTTATTCATTCTGGCGCTTCAAACAAGCCCTAGTCCTCCTGCCCAGATGGAATCTGCTATTCGACCTGGAACGAGAACAAATAGGAGTTGGGAAAATTTGGGTTTGGCTCCCAGGTCTTCCTTTGCAATTTTGGTCCGAGGACATATTTTGGCGCATTGGGAACTCCTTGGGCACTTACCTAGAGCATGAAATATCATATCTATCCACTGGGATAATGGCGTACGCAAGGATATTGGTGCATATCAACACTAGAGGGGGTCTACAGGAGTACATCACCATACAATGGAGAACTTTCTCTCGGCTCCAGATCCTGGATTACGAAGGGGTTCCCTTTCATTGCAGGAGATGCCACAAGGTAGGACACCTATTTAAGGATTTCCCTCTAAATGGCAAGGTGCGAGCAGGGGAGAAAGATAATGACATACCCTCCAAGGATCCACAAGTCAGGGAGAACCCTTCCCCACCTGATGATGCTAAGACACACACTCATTCGGCTACAACAAGAAAAGCACCTAAGAAAGAGGCCACGAAAAAGCGAGGGAAAGAACCTTACCTACAACCCTCTCCTCCTTTGACCAGGCAAATGACAGTTGCGAAGGCTACACACTCCTCAGGTATGTTGGATTCTATCTTCTTATAGATCTAACCCAGAATATATATGAGAAATAGAAAGAAACCCAAGAATAACAATATCTGAATATAGATAGAAATGATTCACTTTATTGATATCAAACCCTTAAGGTAGGCAAATGTACATTCACTCCTTAAAGAAGGAGAACATCACAAGCCAATGATATTCAACAATATCCTTGAATTCTCGACATCTCTCCATCTGGAGTCTCTAGCTCTATATACTATACATACGAATACCATGGATCTTACATGTTTCTACCGTCGAACTATACCTGGCCATACATTATAACTACTTGTGGGTCCCTTAATGATATTGGGTTACCATCTTATTTATTATGGGCCCATTCATTATTAATTTCCTGTACCTCCCATTGGACGCCCATTTTACCCCCTAGTATATAACAGTCCACCCCTAGTCCATGTTTCATCCCTGAAACATGGAGACACAAATAATAAGATCTACTCAAAAGAGTAGTCCACTGGTACCATGCACGTGCATCTAGCCATCCAAGAGAAAGGTGAACCATCGATTTTGCTGGTGCCTCACTCGCTTGAGATGGAAGTTGACCGTGGTAGCTCTTCTGTGTGGATGTGTAGTAGGTGGATCTTTGCTCCTCTCTATCTGTCCTGCGGGGGTTGTTGTCCTTGTGGCTAATTGGTTTCCATCTTGATGGTTGTCTTGCAGGGTGATGTGGGTGATGATATGTTGAAGTTTTAACCCACTGTGTCTTTTTCTTTAATTCACCCCTTTCTGGAGCCTGACTGTTATGTTGTGGTGCCTGCTGTGGTGTCTTATCTTTCAATATTATTTCAACCACTGAGCCCTCCTCTGATGTATCAGCACCTGTAACCTTTTCTGCTTCAGCCTCTGTTTGTGTTTGATTTTCAATCATCACTGGCTCATCATCTAATATGTCAGACCCTAAAACATCTTTTTCTTCAACCTCCTTGGACTCTACCTGTTTATTAATGGAAATATCCTGTAATGTAATTTTCTTCTTTTTATACCAGAGTTTTAGGAATTTCTTCTGCACAATAATATTAATAGTACCCACTGATTCAATCCAAGGTATCCCAAAACAACATCCATGTTATCCATATTTGAAGCATAAAAATCACCATGCAACACATACTTATCCATAGAAAGCTTCAAATCCTTATAAATTTGAACATCCTCATCATCAACCTGTGTATTTTCAATTTGTTTTTGTTGGAACTTTCAATTGTGCAAATGAACAATTGATAAATTTGCTTGCAACTAGGATTTATAGAAACAATGATCTTCTCTTTTTGAATCAATCCATGAACCTGCAATAAGGATATACCAGTAGGAAATAACCCCATATGTTTCTCCTTATCTTGTTTTCTAATATGAGACCATCGGTCTAAAAGGAATTTTTCAGATTCTTCATTAGGCAGGTTGTAACACTTCTTTTGGTTAAGTAATCCCCACCATGTGGCTGCATCATCTCTAAATAGTTGCACTACAGGCCATTTCCAATTGTTTTTCCATAACCTCTTGTATTCTTTTATGTATTCTTCAATAGTAGGACCATTACTTTACCTATAAAATATAGAATCACCATGAAGAGGGTTTGAGAAAAAATTTGCTTACTTGGCGAAAATTTGAAATTGCCACAATTTGGTCAATATTGCTCAAAATCTCTATTATGACCTGTTTTCAGAAATAGAACAATCATTCTGCATCTACCCATGTGATAAAAATCTTGACCCAAGTACTGGAATTTCAGATCTATGCTGCAACTCTCCCGTCATCACCAAAATTTCTGCAAAAAGAGTTGATTTTAAATAAGCTATATCTCCCTCATCCGGACACCGATTCGACCAATTTTTTTTTTGAAACTGGCTATTTTTTCACATAGAATCCAAATCTACAAATATATTTTTCAGGTCTTGCACCAAAACATACATATCTAATCTGCAAACTCGCCGCCCCCGAAATCCTGCAAAAAAAAAAAAAAAAAAAAAAAAAAAAAAAAAAAAAAAAAAAAAAAAAAAATCTCCACTTTTTTTGCCAAAAAGTGCTCTGATACATTGTATCTGCTCTGATACCACTTGTTTTAAATCTACCTAGTTTCATATACTTGATACCGTTTTTGTTATATCATCTCCCAGAAATTTTGAGAATATAAAAAATCCCAAGAAATGTTAGATCTGAATATAGAATGCTTCTTTATTATTTTCTGAACCACTTGTTATAGATCTGACCCCAGAATATGTCTAGATCTGATGATGAAATAATAAGATAGCAAATAAACCCAAAATAATAGAAATGATTCTTTATTGATCTCTAACCCTTGCGATATGGGCAACATCTGACATTCTCTAAGGAAGGAGAACACTCCACCAGCCTTATTGCAATGTTCATATTAATAATCCTGACAATTTCCTTGACACCTTCCTGTGGGAGTTCTAGCCTCTATTATGGCCTCATTACAGTAATACCATGGTCATTACCATGGTTCCCCAAGCATCAAACTATACCATGGTCTGTTGGGCTCAGAAAGTCATATTTCTCCACTTTTTCTTCATTATTTCCTTACATTTCATCATCTCATTAACCTTTTAGATATCTTTTTCATTACATGGGTTTTTTTTTTTTTTTTTTTTTTTTTTCATTTTATTCAAATTTTGTATTATAAGTGAATTTATGATTAATTATTAGAAAATGTACATATTTTTATATATATCTCAAGAATATGTGAGTTTTCTGATGTGTAGGAAATATGTGGAGAATTAATTCCAAGAGACTTATCCATATCTCCTCCACCATGTTAAGGAGATAATTATGCAATCCAATTCCTAAGGAGAAAATCATGGAGGATTTGGTTGGCGTATCTATCCAATTCCTAAGGAGAAAATCATGGAGGATTTGGTTGGCATATCTTATCCAAGTCCTAAGGAGAAAAGCATGGAGGATTGGGTTGGCATATCTTATCCAAGATATGTGAGAGATTTATGGAGGATTCAAAGGGATCATATTTTGTAATAATGGGAAAGTTGTTGAAAATGCTTGAGAGGTTTGTGGGATCATATCTTGTAATAATTGGAAATTAGTTGAGAGTGCTTGAGAGAATATTGGATATGTAATTATGGGAAGGTTATCTTCGTCATGTATATAAGAGAGTGCTCTCTCTTCATATGAATAAGGAATAATGAAAAGAGTTATTAGTTTTTCATCTTTTATTATGCTTTCATGATTTGTCATTTGATTTTTGTAATGTAATTGAGATAGGTTTATTGTTGTGAGCTCACATATGTTGTTTTTCATTCACGTCTTCACATGTTGCATTCCTTTTCCTTTATGCAATTTCCTGCTTTCCTAGTTAGTGTTTCAATGCCTTCTTAGATTAATTTAATTCCAGTAATTTAGATTAAATTAGTTCCACTTCAGTCCTGCATATATAGTGCATGTGTCTTGTAAGTCTACGGACCTCGGATTGACAAATTAAATAGTTGGGCAAGTACTACAACAGAATTAAACAAACATAGTTTCATCCAACATTTTGGTGTCGTTGCTGGGGAGGCACGATGGATTGAAGTTTAGTTTGATTTTTCATGCAAGTGTGAATTTCAATTTCTGCAAGTGTGTTTGATTTTCGCAACAATGAAGAATGTTTGATGAATTCATGGTTCATGGTTATAATTGAAGAATTCGATTACTCAATTAATGAACAAGTCGTGTAAGAGGGTTTAATTGAGTATTGAATTCAAGATTATTTCTGTGGTCCTTTTGTTTTTAATTCAATTTTTAGTGTGCTGATTTGGAAGAGTTTTTGTGAACTAAAACCTTGTAAAAGGATTAAAAGCTTAGACAATTATTAGCACTCTCTTTTTAGTATGTAAGAATTCCTTTTTCAACATGATTTAACAATGAGTTTCAGCTTGAAACTACTCACTCAGATCCTAGCATAAGTCGGGATCTCTTCTTCCTTGGAAGAGGAGATCTTGACAAGAATTAAAGGTTCAACTACTCCCCAAGAAACAACCGAAGATTCAACATCTGAAGAATCCTGCGTATCTAATGGTGAACAACCATTCGAATAGGAGATCGAGGAAGAAGAACAGCATATCGAAGAAGAACAGGAGTTACAACATGATCTAGGTGAGAGAAACTGTGCCTATCAAAGCTTTATCGAACAATGGTTCCAGGTAAGTACTAGATTAGATTCGTGTTTTTATTTTTTAGTTGATTTACAGATACAACAACTAGATTCATTCACTTTCAAATATTTTCATCCATCATGTAAAAAATTGCTACTGAATCTATTGCTATTACTGCTATGTGAGTGGCTTCATTGGAAGTTTAACTACACGTAACTAATTTGTAAATTCTAAATTAGTATAGAGTAGGTAGGCTTTCATTTTGAGTTTTTCGCTTTGCTTTTACCTAGAATAAGTATGCTCTCCTCCGCGCTTAGTGCGATCGCGAGGATCAGAAAGTAGGGATGATTTAGACTAATTTCAGGAATAAATAAATTCATGTTTTGCAATATGCTTCATCAAAAACATCTTTCAATATGCAAATCATTATGTCCATTTGTAAAAAAAAAACATTAAGAGAAAATTTAGTTTCTTTCTAAACTTTAATTATTCATTAAATTAAAAATAATAATAATAATAATAATTTGTTTTTGTACTGCATCCCCGAAGAGGACAGCGCACTTAACCCTGGTGGTGATTTAACCCACCCCACTCAAATCCACTCAATTCCTTCCCCGGAATTCAATCTACGAGCAAGTGACTCGCTTTTATTTATCTGCACACCAATTTCCACCATCCAGTTTGATCTACTCACCCCCGAGTAATCTGTCCACGCATTTGTGTTGTTCTACACTTAAGTGCACTGTGGGTGTTCCATTATTGTGCAACTACGGGAACAAACTGGCATTTCACATTAAATCTTGAACAGTTTAACATGCAAGAGCATATGCTCATAACAGTTTTTGCTTCTGCTGGAAGTAGTGGGGTCTACGCAGTCAATATTGTCACAATAGTAAAAGGCTTCTACACGAGAAGCATAAATCCTTTAGCAGCCTGGATTTTGATAGTATCTACCCAGATGCTTCGCTTTGGGTGGGCTGGGACTTTTCGAAAATTGTTGGTGGAATCTGCTTATATGTGGTGGCCCTCAAACCTAGTCCAAGTTTCTATTTTCAGGGCTTTGCACGAGCACGGTAAAAGACCAATGGAGCCGGAACTGCCATCGCATCCTCATAAAAATCATGCGCATCTTGCCAAATCGAACCAGAACCTTATCTGATTTCCTGTGATCTTGCTTTCCCTCCCATGACTCTTTCCAAAATCTTATCACATTTCATACCATTAAAATGTATTCTTTTTCTCTTTCCACTTGCTATACACATGATAACACCGACTCAACTTCCTAATTCGAAATTGAAGCTCTGCCAAACACATCTCAAGTTCATTTCAGTGGCTCTGAATATATCAATGGATGCTCCATGGTGATTAATCTATCTGTTACAACAGTGACAATCACGAATTGTAGACAGTGGGCCAGCGAAGTTGAAGCAAACACCGGTAGCTCGGTATATATTTGTGACTGATCATCCATCCCATGGTTCCTCCAATTTCAACCAATCACAGTTTGCTCCGATTCTCCAACCTATGGCTCGAATTCTTTACCTTCATATGGCTCACTCCATCACCACCTACACCAATTGATTTCTGTTGCCACAAGCTTCACGAAATCGCACCAGTCTCAACACGTGATTTTAAAATGGATTTTTTTCACAAACCATGATGAATTAAAAAAAACTAAAACATGAGTTTTCTCCGGAATGGGGGTAATTAGCTGACTTACGAGAAATTTCCTGAAATTTGTAGCATTTTAGGAGAAAATTGGGCTTCTTTCGAACCTGATTTGATAGATTGCACCGAAATCCGATTTTCTTTGTGGCTAGATCTAATTTTCGTGGCTAAAATCCCTGCTTGAGACAGTGGGAGAAAACGCTATAAATTAACACACTTGTCCTGTATTTTCTTGCAGGGATTTCTTTTCTGAGGATCGTTGCCCTGCTTCTCCTGTTGGAACTACCATTGGATCAATATTCGGCTTGGCCTATAGCAATAGCAAGCCAACAGGCCGAGATTACCTATGGGACAGTTTTGAAGCTTATGCATGACCGGACATAAACATAAGAAGGGCACGTGACCATTACATATACAGTGAGTAGAAAGACTAAGCTTGGCATCACGATGTGTGTCGTCTTGATCATTTATGACAAGCCCCTACCAGTTAGAGGTTCCTCCTAAAATTTAGAGGAGACGAGAGTAAGATTAATCTAGTTGGTGATGGAACAGATGCAGCCGAGTTTTCTGAGTGGAGGTGGATGTCACCTCAGAAAGTTGTTGTGGATTACAAGCGACCAGTTTATGAGCAAGTTTTTAAGTCCTTTGCTCCCTACATGAACTCATAATCATCTGTTGTATCCTGTAAAATATGGAAATTTTATAATTTTCCCTTCTCTGTTGTTTTCATCAGTTTGTCTCCAATCTAGAAACGCATGCAAAAGATTTTGGCCTTGCTTTACTATGACTGCATATGGAATGTTGACAAAAGCATATTACTATCGCTTCCATTTTCTTGCTTCTGTTGAGTGTGTGTTATTGTTTTGATCATAGTAAGGAAAATGGCCCAATTTCTAAAATGATAAATAGGATTTGAGAAAAATAAATAAATAAATAATTGCCCTCATCATTTATAATACTTATTCCCTAAGAAATACATGAATTTTCCTGCAAACAAATAAAAACATTTTGAAAAAGTATTGCACAATCAATGAATATATTGCATGGGGACATGCAATATTTTTAGTTGGGGGGAAATCAAAGTATGTTGGATTTTTTTTGTGCATTTATGGGCAAAAAGTTAGGATGCATATACTAACAAGATAAATGAGATTGGTGTTCAACAAGAAGCTTATGCAGAAAGCTCAACATTATGATGCGACACCTTTTTCATCCACAATTAGAGTAATTTCGGAAAATAATTTAAAAATGGACATTTCATAAATTCTTGACAATGCGCTAATTTGTTTTTGAAGTCACTTCATACAGGAATGATCGATGGAGATAGCACACAAAGGTGACAACTTTTTTATGTAGGAATGGTGCTAAGCGTTGAAGACAATCTAATGCAAAAGTGATTTTTCGAAATCACAATGAAACATGCATCATTGGATGCTTGAAGGAACTAATTCTTCACTGCACATATCATGACATTTTCCACTACACAAAAATCCTTTTGCGTCATGATTACTTCCCTTTTTCCTTCCAAACTCCTAGACCATCCTTGTGTTGCAACCCATCTTCCATTTCCTTATCTTTCACGACTTCATACATGCCTATTTTTCTGAATCGCATACATCCTTTTATCCTTTCCAGTTTATTTTTTCATTCTAGTTTGCCTTCTGAATAAAACTCATTCCCTTTCCATGATTACATTGCCTTGATTTCCTAGCCATGCTGATCCACACTACTTGTCCGTGAGTTCTTTCCATTTATATTCCTACCAAATATTTTTGTACAAACTCACGTTGATTGATGTGGGATTCCTTAAGGCCCACCTTTCAACAAGTCTTGCCCCATTGACATCAGCACCTTATCTAGGAAATAGACTAGAGTTCCTTTTGAGTACCTAGAGGCTTGCATGCCTTAATGGAAAGTTATCTCGCTGGCGATAATGGGAATACATCAATGTCCCTTGATCTTCAGATCTTGCAAGTGGCTCGACCTCGACACATCCATTCGCACTTCGCAAGTTGTACTTCGGTACCTTGGCACTCATTGACATCAATGGTGAGTTGCCTTGCATTGGTTAACGACATACATCAATGGCCGGTAATCCAATGATCTTTATTCATGCTCAACATCGACACATTCATTCGCACGTTTAGAATTGTACCATCGGGTTTGTAGCGGGTGAAGACTATACTCTTTTTGACGACTCCCTCAACAGTTACAACAACATGCATTCTGATCTATGAGAGTACCACAGTTCCACTTTCAGCATTTATCTTTTCCATGATTCAGCATCAGCAGTTCAAATTCTTTCATTTTACCAGGATCCAGTTACATCAGTCACATTTTCCTGATCTAGCAGCAGCAACAGCTAGATTCCTATTGCATAGTTCATCATTCTTGGGGTAAGTAGAGGTATGTTGTTTTCTAATCTTTAATCATGCAATTCCTTATATGCCAAATTGAATATTGTGGAAAATTCCCTCACCATGCTACATTTCCTTTCATGAGCCATGCAACCAATTCAGTTGGGGGGAGAACTACACCACACTACATATTCACTTCCATGATTCCATTTCTTCACCACTATCACTCCATTTATCATTCACCAACATTTATCTTCCGATGATACGTTGTTGCACTTTGCTTCATACGCAATATTGGCATGTTTCATTAATACTACAAAAAGGCTTTCTTGTGCACATTGATAGCTTATGATTTCCAGTGAGTGTTTACATTATTATTGAAGAGAAGAGAACAAAAAATGAAATGAATGTTGTTAACACAAGAACCAACCATAAGAAAATGTAAATTGTTACTCATGTCTTTCACATATCCTGGAAACATTCATTATTAAAGAAATCATGATGTAAAGCCAAAGTTCAAGATGCCAAATGTTCTTAAAGAGACCCATGCATGATTGCATGAGGACATGCAACAAGTTCAGTTGGGGAGGATGTTGGGACTCAGAAATGTCATATTTTCATCCACCTTTTTCTTCACTATTCCCTACATTTCATCATCCCATTAACCTTTTATCATATCATTTTCATATATACATTTGGGTTTCACCTTCTTATTTTTCATTTTATTCATTTTTGTATTATAAGTGAATTTATGATTAATTATTAGAAAATGTACATATTTTTATATATATCTCAAGAATATGTGAGTTTTCTGATGTGTAGGAAATATGTGGAGAATTAATTCCAAGAGACTTATCCATATCTCCTCCACCATGTTAAGGAGATAATTATGCAATCCAATTCCAAAGGAGAAAATCATGGAGGATTTGGTTGGCGTATCTATCCAATTCCTAAGGAGAAAAGCATGGAGGATTTGGTTGGCATATCTTATCTAAGTCCTAAGGAGAAAAGCATGGAGGATTGGGTTGGCATATCTTATCCAAGATATGTGAGAGATTTATGGAGGATTCAAAGGTATCATATTTTGTAATAATGGGAAAGTTGTTGAAAATGCTTGAGAGATTTGTGGGATCATATCTTGTAAGAATTGGAAATTAGTTGAGAGTTCTTGAGAGAATATTGGATATGTAATTATGGGAAGGTTATCTTCCTCATGTATATAAGAGAGTGCTCTCTCTTCATTTGAATAAGGAATAATGAATAAGGAATAATGAAAAGAGTTCCTAGTTTTTCATCTTTTATTATGCTTTCATGATTTGTCATTTGATTCTTGTAATGTAATTGAGATAGCTTTATTGTTGTGAGCTCACATATGTTGTTTTTCATTCACTTCTTCACATGATGCATTCCTTTTCCTTTATGCAATTTCCTGCTTTCCTAGTTAGTGTTTCAATGCCTTCTTAGATTAATTTAATTCCAGTAATTTAGATTAAATTAGTTCCACTTCAGTCCTGCATATATAGTGCATGTGTCTCGTAAGTCTACAGACCTCGGATTGACAAATTAAATAGTTGGGCAAGTACTACAACAGAATTAAACAAACATAGTTTCACCCAACAGGTCCATTACATTATTACTAACTACTTGTGGTCCCTTACATGATATGGGTTAACCACCTTATTTATTACTATGGCCCATCCCATTATTACATTATTACCTTGGGTACCTCCCTTTGTACCCCATATTATCCCCACTAGGTATATAACATTCCACCCCCCTTAGCATGTTTCGTCCCCGAAACATGGGAAGAACACAAATAATAAGATCTACTCAAAAGAGTAGTCCACTGGTACCATGCACCTGCATCTAGCCATCCAAGAGAAAGGTGAACCCTCAATCTCGTTGGTGCCTCGCTCGCTTGAGATGGAATTTGATCGTGACAGCTCTTATGTGTTGATGTGTAGTAGGTGGATCGTCGCCCCTCGCTATCTGTCATACGGGGGTTGTTGTCCTTGTGGCTAATTGGTTTCCATCTTGTTGGTTGTTTTCTTGTGGGGTGATGTGGGTGATGATATATTGAAGTTTTAACCCATGGTGTCTTTTTCTTTAATTCACCCTATTGTGCTGCCTGTTGTGGTGTCTTCTTTTCCAATATGACCAACCACTGAACCCTAATCTAATGTATCAGCACATGTAACCTTTTCTGCTTCAGCCCCTGTTTGTGTTTGATTATCAATCATCACTAATTCATCATCTGATATGTCAGTCCCTAGAACATCTTTTGCTTCAGCTTCCATGTACTCTACCTGTTTATTGATGGAAATATCCTGTAATGTAATTTTCTTCTTTTTATACCAGAGCTTCAAGAATTTCTTCTGCACATTAATATTGATAGTACACACTGATTCCATCCATGGGTATCCCAAAACAACATCCATATTATCCATCTCTGAAGTATAAAAATCACCATGCAACACATACTTATCCATAGAAACCTTCAAATCCTTGTACACTTGAACATCCTCATCATCCACTTGTGTAATTTCAATGTGTTTTGCTGAAATTTGCAATTTTTTTGCCAAGTTGACATTTATGAGATTTTGCTTGCAACTTGGATTTATAGACACAATGATTTTCTCCTTCTGAATCAATCCATGAACCTGTAATAAGGAGATACCAGCAAAAAATAACCTTTTAGGTTCCTTGGTTTCCTTCTTTCCTGTAAAAATAAAGTCTTTGCTAGGCTATGTTTTTGTCTGTGTGAGCTTATCCACAAAAATTTTACGGTCAAATTGGTCCATAAGAGCTCTTTTGAAGGCGTCCCAAGTCAAGAACCTTCCATAGCCACGTTGATTCCCTTGGTACCATTTCCGTATTTCATAGTCCAAGTACATGCTCCCCATCTTAAGCTGATTGTAATCATCATAGACGTGATCCAATTCGAAATATTTCTCCATTTGTGCTAGCCATTTGGCTGGATGAGAGCCATCAAATTTATACAAGGCCTTCAATTTCTGATCTAGGTATGCCATCACAAAAAAAAATTGGCGAAAATTTGAAATTGTCACAGTTTCGTCAATATTGCTCAGAATCCTTATTATGACTTGTTTTTAGAAATGGAATAATCATTCTGCATCTGCCCATGTGATAGAAATCCTAATCCAGGCACTAGAATTCCATATATGCGCTGCTACTCTCCCGCCGTCACCAAAATTTCTGCAAAAAAGAACTGATTGTAAATCAGCGATATCTCCCTCATCTAGACTCCGATTCGACTGATTTTTTTTTTGAAATTGGGTAATGTTTCTCAAACAATTCAGATCTACAATTAGATTTTGTATATCTGGCACTAGGACGTCTAGATCTGTGCCGCAAATTCGCTGCCCCGAAAAATTGTCTGCAACCCCACTCATTTTAAATCAGCGATATCTCCTTCATCCGGACTCCGATTCAGCCGATTTTTTTTTTGAAATCGGTCATTTTTTCACATAGAATCTAGATCTACAATTAGATTTTGCAGATATTGCACCAAAATGTACAGATATGATCGGAAAACTCGCCGCCCCTGAAATCCTACAAAAATGAAAAAAAATTCTCCACTTTTGTGCCCAAGAAAGTGCTCTGATACCACTTGTTGTAGCTCTAACCCAAGAATATTATAGATCTGATATGAAAATATAAGATAATGCATATAAACCCAGAAATAATATGAAATGATACTTTATTGATCAACCTTTATGGTAGGGAAACACCATACATTCACTCCTTAAGGAAGGAGAATACTCCACAAGCCATATGCTTGTTCATACAAGAATACTTCTCTTCATATCTCTCCATGTGGAGTCTCTAGGCTCTATATAGGCCTCATACATACAATCCATGCATCATTACATGGTTCCTCATCCCATCAACTAATACCTGGCCCTTACATTATTATTAACACTTGTGGTCCCTTACCATGACTGGTTAACCACTTATTTATTACTATGGTCCATCCATATTCATTATTACCTTGGGTACCTCCTCGGTACCCATATTATCCCCTCAGGTATCTAAACATTCCCCCCCTAAGCATGTTTCGTCCCCGAAACATGGGAAAAACACAAATAATAAGATCTACTCAAAAGAGTAGTCCACTGGTACCATGCATGTGCATCTAGCCATCCAAGAGAAAGGTGAACCCTTTATAAGGGAAATATTCTAGAAGGCAACCTATTGTTAAATAATGCTTATGCAGGAGAGTCAACATTGAATGAGCCATTGCAAGTTGCTTCTAAGAAACTGTAATGGCCCGCACCTGCCATTTTTTCCTTCCTTGTTATATCTTATGCCATATTCACCATTTACATGGATAAGGTGAGCTTTTATTACTTTCTCTTGTTATCACATGGATTTATTTACTTGGGTGTGCTTTTCTTCATGGTGTGTTCTTTATTTTATGGCTTTGCTAGCTGATAGTGTGCAAATATGTGCGTGTGTGTGTGTGTGTGTGTGTGTGTTCCATCTTCATGGGCATACACTAATTTAGATACCTTCAAAGCAAGGGTGGTGTGAAGGTGGTGGTGTGAGATACATGACATCTATCTTTAATATCATAATTGCAAAGGGAATTTAATTAGAGACTTGATCAAGGATGTGTTGGGTTTTTATGATCGGAACATCATTTAAAAAAATTTTCCTGGAAAATTCTTTGGAGAGTAATTGCAAAAAAAAATATTAATTCAAATGGACAAGTTTTGTTTCAAAGCTTATGGATTCCTTCTGAATTATGTGTTGATTCCTTCTTACCTCTCCATACTATATAACTTGTTCATAGACCTTGCATGGCTCTCAAAAGATTGAACTCCTACCAAAATGGTAAAAATAGGGCTTGGGTTATGCCCTATTACTAGAATGGATTCAAAGGTGACTAAGGTATTATATAGCAAGGAGGAAATTATGTGTTGATTATTTCTTACCTCTCCATACTATATAGCTTGTTCTTAGACCTTGTATGACTCTCAAAACATTGAATTCTTACCAAATTGGTAAAAGTAGGACCTATGTTATGCCATGACTACTTGAATGGATTCACTAAGTGACTAAGTTACTATGTAGCAAGGAGGAAACGCTTTCATTTGGCCTATCAACAAATTAAAAATTGGGTATACTCTCTAAATATTTTATTTTACTTAGCTGTTTTACTCTCTAAATATTTTATTTTCCTTAGTTGGTGTGTGAAATCCATACTTAAACAATTATTCTGCTAGCAATGAAGGAATCTTATAGTGGATCTTGAAATTTAAATGTTTTGTTTTAGAGCTTATGGATGCCTTTCAAATTTTGTGTTGATGCTTTCTTACCTCACCATACTATATAGCTTATTATTAGACCTTGTATGACTCTCAAAAGATTGAAATCTTGTCAAACTGGTAAAATTAGGACCTAGGTTATGCCTTATTACTTTAATAGATTCACTAGAGACTAATGTTTTATGTAGCAAGGAGGAAATGCTTTCATTTGGCTTACCAACAAATTAAATATTGGGCTTACTTTCTAAATTTTTTATTTTCTTTAGTTGTTATGTGAAATCCATAGTTAAACAATTATTTTGCTAGCAATGAAGGATTCTCATAGTGGATCTTGAAATTTAAAGATAATTCCCATTCACATCCATACCGATTCTCTAAATTCGGGCTTTGAAAACTTCCGAAAGCTTCATTTTACATTTAGTTGATGCGAAAAATACTTCATTAATTCTTAGTAAGAGTTTGTACTGAAAAAAAATAGGTTGTCAGGAACAATATTTTAGCATTGTATTGTAGTTGTTCAAGTCCATCTTTCATATTAGAGTTGCTACCATAAAAAAAAAGTTTTGTGTCTTTTCAAACAAATTGTTAAATTGTATATGATAATGGATATCAATATGACTAGGATATCACCTGGATGTAGGTGATAACAATGTCATTAATGGTGATTAGATGGGATGACGGCGGGAGGCCTGGCCAAATGGCCTCCCGTGTCCCCTCCCAGGCCAAAATGAAGCAAATTCATGGCGACTTGCAGGCACCATTAATAGGGTGCTCAAGTCGAGAATTCTATAACAAGTTCAAGGCAATGGCCTCCACAGACCATAATGCAATCTTTCCTCCTCTGATCAATAACACTTGCCCTCCTCAGGTTGCAGAGCCTTGCTCTCGCACTGTCACTGGAAGCCGCTGTTGGTTGCTCAACTGCATGGATGTGGGAAATGGGTATCATTTCTACCAAACCATGCACTATAAATTGATTCCAGCCCAAAATCCCTTTGCTCTCCCTCTAAACAGTTATTCCTCTGATTCCCCAAGTGATAGCTCTGCAACGAATTCAGTCATGGCACGAATCCACCACCGCATGCACAGTAGAAGAGGGGTTAGTCGTAGTGGAAGCATTTTTCCTCCCGCTACGCCCAGCCTGAATCTACTTCCCCCTCCTCTTCTCCTGTCATCTCACATCCCTATAGCGCCTTCTCTGGTAGGTATCCATACACCCGCAGTGGCAGAGGGCGGGCTCAGCTCCAGGGTGTCTGCAAGATGGACGCAGCAGTCCATATAGCCAATTTTCCCCTTCCCCTCACCTCGCTCCTCACACGACACAATTTAGCTTTCATAGTACTCTACACAGGCCCATCATCACTACCACTGTCACCATCGCCTTCTCTGAGGAAATTGACCTGCAAGAAGCTCAGCGAGGGAACAATGGTGAGCAGCAGAGGGCCGCTCAGCGGAATAGGAATGCCTAAGACCCAGGAAAGCAGTAGCTGGTTGAGGACTATGCCACCTCGCATGGAGAGGAGCTGGTTGGCAGCCAGTCTTTCATGTGTTGTATATGGCCTTGATGTTTTTATGCTCTACATAAATAGATGCCCCTCACCTTCATAACTCTTACTAGGCTAGATATCCCTTATTTTAGATCTGACAATTACATAGATAAGTGTTTTGATGGTAAATTTGTTCTCCACAGGTCTTCTTCTGTGGAGAATGCAACAAGATGATGGAGCTTAGTGGAAAGAAGTCGCCTTCACTAAGTGGGCCCACAAGCTATTTTTGGCGCAAAGTCTATTTTTAGACTATGTCTATTTTTAGACATATGGATCATGGTCTATGAGTTGCAGGATGCTATTTGTGGATGATTGGTCAAGTTGGTAAAAATAGATGGACTTCTATTTTTAGAAATATGGGCCGAGTCTATTTTTAGACTGCCAGGATAAAAATAGAACAGTCGAATATTATTAGATCTTAATAATATTTGGACTATAAACATTATCTTATTCTCTTGGAGCACTTCAGTTCGAGCTATGGATGTGGCACATGCAGCTACCAGAAGGAAATACGTGTTTCTTATGGGTAACTTGAGCTATTGCATGGAGGACTTCGGTTAGGACTTTAGTGATTAAGTTCTGTGGAGTTGAATGAGGAGTTGTGTTCAGTTTGACTTAGTTGAACTAGTTGTATTTAGTCTAACTGATCAATAGACTAAGTGATGAGTGGTGTGAATTAGTTATTAATTAATTCACTAATTATTAACTCATAAAGCAACTGAAGGATACATCAGTTAACTCAGTGCATGGATAGTTCAGTGGAGACAAGTGTTAGAG
>APFE030876522.1:0-24571 GCA_000404065.3 Pinus taeda | reverse complement strand
ATTAGCAGTGATTAATCAAGGATCAAGCCTGATCAAATCTTTATAGGTGTAAATCTTTTTTTCATTTTTGCATTCTAAAAAAATTACACCTCAAGGAATTTGATCACTCTTTTTGTTTGAAATATCGAAAGTGAACATGAATCTATGCAAGTTCTTAAGATGAGTGAACAAATTCAATAATAAGTACAAAAGATGACGGTGGTGGAGTATGCCTGAAAAGTCATTTGTTTGGTTAAGATCTATCTTCCTCTGATGTAAGGAAACACCTAAATGGTCCAAAGACTAAAGGAATTTCTGAGGAGTGAAATGGTTCCCACTTACAAATGGCTAATTGGTCATTCTCGGTGGTGTGGTTTTTCTTGAATAGTCATTTGTTGATAACAAACAATGATGGTTGTTGATGATTTGATAATTGAATTATGATATATTTGCCTAATATATGAAAAAAAAAATGTTATAATTGTGAATTACATTTAGATAAAATAACTGTCAAATATATATATTATATTTTTGATAAAATTTATTTAAAAAATATTGAAATAATTAAATTTTAAATTAATCTATTATAAAATAATTTAATAATTTTATATTTAAATTTAAAATCAATTTGATCTATATATCAAATTACATTTTAAATAATAAAATATATATTAATTTCATATGGTCAAAATTACTAATAATCAATAAATCAATATATCTAAAAATAATAATCATCTTATAGTTAAACTTTCGCTATAGAAAAAAAAGAAGAAAGGCTAGCGAGCCGGGAGGCGATGAAAAGCCTACAGCTCGTAATAAGAAGGCATCTGCGAGTAAACCAAGAAAGACATGAACTTGCAAATTGATGGGAGAGAAAAATAGCGTCCAGCGGACAAAACCTTGCAACTTGGATAATAAGGTAGGTAATTCCAACAGCGCATAGGAAGCCGAGATCTAAACCTAACTCCTCGGCATGCGATGCTCCTTACCGCCTATAGAGGTTGATTTTAAAAAATCATTTTATTTATCAATTCTGTAATTTATTATTTAATAATGTTAATTAATTATAAATATATCAATATGGTTTTCAAAATATTATTTATTTTCAAACATAACCATTAATACTTATTATTTATATTAAAATATTAATATAAAATGTCAACTCTAGTCCAATACCATTAATTTCTAGAGTTATTTAAAAGAAATTAACGCTTTGATTGAAAGGCCAATAATCACTGCACAATAGATTTTCATTGAAAGCAACAATTCCATTAATTTCCAGTCATCACAAATAAGTTAATGCATTGATTGAAAGGCCATCAATCAATGCAAACTAGTTTTCGAAGGAAAACAACGTAAGTATTTTGTAAATATTTTATTTGGAAGTGTTTTTAGTGTGGTTTTTTGGATTTTTTGGTGTTGGAATTTAGCAGAAAATTTTGAAGTGAAATTTTGATTTGTGTTATTTAAACTGGTTTTCTGACTCTATATATAGATTCAACACCTTAAGGTATTTCATGTGCAAGGTTTTTTATCCATTTGTTTCAGTAAATTTCTTTAAGTTAAAGAAATTAACAGAAAAACCAACTAGAAAAACTTCAAAAATCACACTTAAAATATAAATCTATTTCTTTGTTTGGTTGATTCTCCATTAAATTCAAAGTTATTTTTAAAAACTCATTTGTATAATAAATTAAATTTTGTTAGGTTGATTCTCAATTCGGTTCAAAGTTATTTTTTAAAACTCATTTTTATAATAAATTAAAAAATATATATTAATATAATAGTAAAATAATATTTTTTAATTTTATACAATAAAATTAATAATATTTGTTTATAAAAATTTTGTTTCTGGAAGAGAGATGTTTTTAGTGGGATTTTTTGGAAGTTTTTTCGGTGGATATTTTTGGTATAATTTTTCTAAAAGCCAGTAGCAATTTATTGAAATCATAAGCTTGATAGGTAACTCTGCAAATTGAAGTGCCCTATGAATTTTTCAGGTTGTTGAATCCATATATAGAATCAAAAAACCAATTTAAACAACACACACCTCAAAATTTTCCACCAAATTCCTGAATCAAAAAATTACACTAAAAACAACTCCTTTTAAAAATCTTAATAAAAACAAACTAAGCATTAATTCTTTGTCTTTGGTTAGGGATTATGTTTGATAGGTCGAGAGATGCAGTAATAGTGATCAGAACCGACAATATATGTTTGAGATTTCTAATAATAATGATGAAAATTGAAAAGGGTTTAGAAATTATAATAATATCAGTCAGAAGTCAGAATCAATGTCATGTGACACAAATAGTAGCTCATTATTACCGTTTCAGCAGTGGCCACAAAAACATCCCGAGTAAAATATATCGAGATGAAATTGACATATGAATTTGTCGCTCTCAGCGTGCCAGTGATTGATAATATAAAAAGAATAAAATAAAATCGCTCCACAACTCTCAAGTCCACGTGACATGGCGAACTAAATATGAATGATATGCACCTAGAATGAAAGGTCCACCAACGGTGAGAAATTGTACACTATAATAACAATGGCAACTCAGCATCCCGAGGACCCGAGATATTTTTTTTTTTTTCTGAATCACTGCTAATTCTATTAATAAAAAGAGAAAATATTTATAATGAGGGCGAACCCTCAGAGAGCCAGTAAACTGACTCTTGACATATTGACTGAGATTCCAGAAAGGAGCTCTGTGGTTCTCGGTGAGAATAATTGAACCAAGCCACAGAGCAGAAGTTGAGCTTACAAAATGGCTTCGTGCCTGCTTTAGGAGCCAGGTAGCGGAAGCGGACCACCGAGAGCAGAGCTATTACAAAACAGATGTTTGCTTGCAGAGTTTGCCAAGCAAAGGAGGCTATCTGCCTCGAGGCTTTAACCTGATAAGAGAGCATAAGATACAGCAAAAGAAGCGAGAGCTGAGGCCGGCCTCAGCGAAACATTCGAAAGAGAGATAGACTGCGTAGAGGTGTTGATTGACCAAAATTGAATCAAATTCATACCCAAACTGAAGGATTACTTGCCCGAGCTTTGGGGGTCAGGGCGACTAGCACTCGGCAGAGTTGTCATTGCTGGCAGAGTATCTGCATCATCTTCTGGATTGCCTGCGCTGACTCCTTCCTCGGATTGCGCAATCAGGTGCATGATGTCGAAGGTGCGCTGCACTGGACCGCAAGCCACCACTTCTTCTTCCACAATGATCGGCGAGTCCTCCTGCATGTTGGTGGCCGAGGGGGGAGGGCGAAGCTCAGGGCCATGGGAGACACTAGCCTCTGGAGAAGGAGTGGATGAAGAGGGAGGATCAACAGGCTCCTCATCATCCTCAGAAACCATAATTGTGGTGGTGAAGGTAATAATCAGTTGATTAAGGCGACTGCGAAAGGTGAATCTGGAGTTGTGGAAGGAGGAGTTAGGGACAGGCCTGATCGGAGAAAGTGGAGGGGATGACGGGGAAGCGGAAGAGATGGGGATAATCAGCGGCGAGGGGGAGGAACGGTTACGGCCTCGGGGAGCCGAGGAGCCTCCTCTGCGAGGCACTCCTCTACTGCGCGGCATGGCTCTGGTGGAATGAGGAGAGCTGGACAGGTTATCAATGGCGGACTGGTGAAAGATAATCTTGCTCGGCTCGACTGTAGGCCAAGTCGGCTCAATTGAAAACTGGCCAAAGGAACGAGTCATAGAATGGTGGCAACGAGTAGCAGAGAGGGCCAATTTATGGCGAGCTTCCTCCAGGTTCGAGGCATAGGGGAGCGTCATCACACCTGCAGGGGAATGAATGCCGTTAATGGCAGAGAGGAGCTGAGCTGAAGATGGCGGCGTCATGCATTGAAGCGCATTCAACACTGTCCTGGGGGTATTTACCGCGGTCCTGTCCGGCCAGGTGCCGTTCCGACTGCCTGACGTCGGACATGTCCTGGCATGAGGTGGCGAGGCGATGGGGGCACACGGATCCGGGGCCGAGGACCAGAGATATTATCTCCCAGTCTACATGTTTATAAATATGTTTATCTTTAATAATATATTTATTAAATTTAAAAATTAAATTATACCCCCCAACTACATTATTAAAATTTATAAGTTAAAAATTAAATATATACAACCCAATTATATTAGTAAATTTGTAAGTTAAAAATAAATATATACAACCCAACTATATTAATAAATTTATAATTTAAAAATAAATATATACAACCCAACTGCATTAATAAATTTATAAACTAAAAATAAATATATTACACCCGACTACATTAATCTATAAAAAAATATCCATATTAAACTTCACAAGAACAATGAAATTGAATATGTAATTTTTCAGACAAAGCAATATGCGGCACGTGAACAGCCTTACGTACACCGCAGGGAATGGGAGATTCTACGATAGAGAATAAGAGAGAGATTTGACGTCTCACTAGATACTGAATTATTATTTTGCGGATTTTTTTTTGTGGTGGGGGAGGGGGAGGTCAATCCTGCCAAGGAACTTTTAATAACCCGAGGACAATGATATTTCAAATTGAAGTTACAGTAGAGAAAATCAAAACACTGAGAGCTATCACGTACTATTTAACGTTGCATGTACACCACTAGATTCTAAAGGAAAGGGCCTATGTTCATGCGATAATGAAATTTATATGGCAAAAAAAAATATGATAAAATTTTTATTGATTTGCACTTAATTGAGTTTATTTGAGCAGTTGGTAAGACTAATTGTTATATTTAATTTTAATATATTGTTCTTAATATCTTATAATTTTTTTAGATATAATTATCTTTATTGTAATGATTTCAGATATTATTATTAGGATTTTAGGAATTCTTTAAAACCAAAATTGTGTATTCTTCCTATATATTATTTTTTTTAAGAAATAAATAAATTATAATATTATAATTAAATATGAGAAGATTATCCAAAAATAATATAACATAATATATATAAAAATTAAAAAATTAATATATATATATATAATAAATTAATTATCAATTTTAACCCATTCTATTAAATGGCCAAATTGTGAATGTGTATTGGCTTTTGACTTCTTAAACGATTTTGAACTGATTATAGACCTTTACTTATAACTCTCAATTTTATCAGGCATGGAGTTCCCACAAAAAACCATACTTACAGCCAAAAGAGCTTAATATTTGATAGAAATAAAATTATCTCTTTCTAAATGAATTAAAAACTAATTTGCTTCCTTTATCTACTATAGACAACATAGAAGACCTCTATCATAATTTTACTACAAACCTCTCATATTCTATTAACAAATTCTCAATTGAAGTTTCAAATAATAAAAGAAATAGCAAAACCAATCCATGGTATGACAAAGATTGTAAAAGTGCGAGGAGAGAAATTAAGGAAGTTGTTGATGAATCTCTTAAAATGGATAAGATAAAAATATACAAAGCTCTAACTAAAAGGAAAAAGAGGCAGTACATTCATCAAAGACAGGAAAATCTCTTACACCTCTTTAAGGTAGCTCCTAAGAAATTTTGGATGCAGATTCTAACTAGGAAGACTAAAGATAATAATAAAAATGCTCTTCACGATTGGAATTCCTATCTTAAAAATCTTTATGAATCTCCAAATGTCATGGATAATTTGGAAACCCTACTCACAACGAAAGAAGGTTTCTCTTTAGAAGACATTCAGTTTGGGGTTAATCGCCTCACTAATGGGAAAGCTAAGGACATTGAAGGTTACTAGGTGGAAATCTTAAAAATTGGAGGTCCTGTCCTCATACCCACATCCACAAGTTTTTCAATCAAGTAGTCGAGCAAGAGTTTCCTAAACCTTGGACTGAGAGCCTCATTATCCCTTTTTTTAAAAGTGGGGATACAAATAACCCCTCTAATTATTGGACAATTATGATCGGCCCTCTCTTAGCCAAGTTATATGGTAGTACTTTGGAAAAGAAGTTAAGCATATGGCTTGAAAGTGAAGGTAAGTGGGCTAAAGGCCAAGCAGGTTTTAGAAGGCATCACTCAACAATAGACCACCTTGTTATGCTTAGGATCAATGCAGAGGAATTTTGTAATGATAAATCCAATTTATTTTGTTTCTTTGTGGAGTTTAGAAAGGCTTTCGATACGGTTCCTAGATACAACCTTTGAATAGATTAAAAGAGCTAGAGTTTCCTCTCAAGTTGAGAGCTCCGCTATAAGGTTATACGAGAATGTAATTGCCAAGCTAAAGAGAAATGAGGGGTGTTCAAAAGATATTAAGTGTAACTTCAAAGTGAAAAAAGGTTTCCCCCTCTCCCCTACCCTATTTGGCATTTACATCGATAAGCTCGAAGGCTATTTAGAGGAAGCAAGATGTGATGCCACGATCTTGGCTAGGATAGTCATCATCCTTCTTCTTTATGCTGATGATATTGTTCTTTTGGCAAGGTGCCCATTTGATCTTGATAAGCAACTCAGGCTTCTTAAGGATTTCTACTCTATCATAGGTATGACTATTAACATTTACAAAACAAAAGTTATGGTTATCAAATTCAAGAAGGACACTTACATTAATTTTATGTATGATAATAATAACTTGGAGGAAGTGTATTCTTACAAGTACCTAGGAATTGATATTCATCACAAGCTCAACTATAACCATAGCATTGGGAAAAGGATTAATGGGGAGTGGAAAGCTTATTTTGGTCTTGAGAATAATTGTAAAATAGCAAACCTCATAATGTGGGATAAAAGGAAGTTCCTGTTTGAAACTTTAGTCACTCTGGTTATCCTATATAGCTGTGAGGTTTGGGGTTGGAGCATCTCTACAGAATCATGGAGAAAGATTGAGCAAATCTAGAAGTATTTTATAACTTATAACCTAAAAATTAAAAGTAATACACCCTATACTATTCTCCTTATAGAAGCAGGACGTTCCCCTATTAAGAGCCTAGCTATGATTAGGTTTCTAGTATACAAGCACAAACTCAATAACACAGACGATCATAGACTTCCTAAGCTAGCTTTAAATTCCAGCTAAAACCACCTAAGGCTCAATCGGGGGTGGCATAAAGACACAGGGTCCTGGTTAAACTATTGGGAGATCAACAAGAATGATGCATTGCAAAACATTAATAACATTAAAGATATTGTTACTTCTAAGTTCAAAGAAAAATTTGGTGTGATAAAGATTTAGCGGCTAAAAGAAAATTAAGTTATTATAAGAAGGTCATTAACCCCACCCTAGAAGATCAAAAGTATCTCTCTATTTTAACTAGCTCAAAGGAGAAAATTAATATAGCAAAGATTAGAATCAATTGTCATGAGCTCCACAGTGAAACAAGTCATTAGGCAGTTGCTAAAACACCATGGATGGAAAGGATCTTCCATATATGTGAGAATAGGCACATCGAGGATGAAAACCACTTCCTCTTAGATTGCCCCACATACAACCACATTAGATCTCAGTTTCACAATCTTTGTTACAATACTGACCTTCCTAACCTTTTACCATGTCAAAATTATAGTGAGCTCAGGAGGCTTCTCTCCAAGATTTTCGAGCATAGGAATAAAATATTAAATCAAAATAAATAATGTGTTTCTTTAGGTCTGATAGACCAATGTTTGGTCTCAACAGATGTTAACCACCACCACCACCACCACCATCATCATCATATATATGAAATAATCAATACATTTAGATATGAAAAGGAAAATAAATTACATGAACTAATATAACATAATATTATATTAAAGAATTGTATATATATATATTATATATATATATATATATATATATATATAGTATATATATTATATATATATATTATATATATATATATATATATATATATATATTAAAATCTATTTGAAAATTGAAATCTATTAAGTAGAGAGTTGTAAATAATTTTATTTCAAGAGCTTTTGGATATTGTGAGTGTGGGTGCAGTGTTAAAGCACCTTTGTCTGGTCACCTATTTAAATTGCTCATGGGTATTAACCTTTATATAATTTTCATAGCCATATAGATTAAATGGATGGTAAAATTCGATACTCATCAATCCATAATAACATCAAAACACTTTATAATATATTTTAACATGCTAAACTTAAAAAATCATAACTTTATTATTATTATTATTATTATTATAAAAAAAATGATATATTATATAAACATATATACATTTGAAAGAACGTGAGCAAGATTCTTATCTGTAGAGATTTATCCCTACTTTACCATGGAGATTCTTAATATGTAAATAAGCTTTGTTACAATATCATTCCGCAATAACACAGTTATCAATACCACATACCCAAAAAACCATAACTCACTTCATATGACATTTGTTGATAAGACATTTTTTTTAATTAATCAATTTAATTCAAAGGGTAAAACTTAACTACCTTGGAGAAAAATATCAACCTTTGAATTGTGTCTACTACTTAGAATATTCTATAATATTCCATGAAGGTTAAATCCCTACCATCCACATGATAATTACTAAAAATTAGATTAAAATTTTGGAAGCCCTATTCCAAAAGAGGCATACTTATCAAGTAATTAAATGGGAAATATAAATATGGAGAACAATGATGGTTAATTTTAGTATCTATATTGAATATTTATTTTATCTTATTTTATGTAAGTCAAGATTTTTTCATTAATTCAAAAGGTACATTTCCTTTTGTAGTTCTTCAAAATTCTAGTGGCCTTATTCTTACTAGATTTTTTTTGGCTAATAACTGAGTGACCAAAATTTTTACACTAGATAGAGTCGACTAAGATATCCAAAACATAAGATGATAAAGTAGCCATAATAACAACAAAATCATAAAACAACCAACATTCACCCATGAGTCAAAATAATTAATTTGAGTGGGGTTCTTTTGTCTTGACCTAGGAGTGATCAATAAGTTAAACTTGCATTATATATGTTTCTCCATGTGAGCAAGAGATGTGTCCACTCAAGCCAAGAAATCATACATTTTCCATTGATTATGTTGCAGGACATTGAGAACTGATATGATCTCATTTCATTCTTCATGTTTTTCTCGAAGAACCTACCCTAAGAGATTCTTCAAATGCGAGTGTAAAGTAAAAGAATGCATGTATAGATCCCTCCTTTGCTTGGCATGTCTTGAATTTGGAAGCTAATGTGACACCTCATTAATAGTTCGGAATTAAAAAGGGTTTGTCTATCCACGTGGATAACTTGTTCCAACCTGGGAATGTCAATTGGCGTCTAGGGAGGAGTCACTGCCTGGCGGGATGTAGCTGTGTCCTAGGCCTGAGTCTTAGCTGAGGATCAATTAGACTAACCTAGGTTGGACTAACATATCTCACTTCCAATCCAATGAAAACATCCCCTTTGGCATGGATTTGTTTTCCTAGTAGTTAACCACACAAAGATTGAATTGAATAGGTTTGAAACACACTGTCATTAGATCATAGCCTGCATAATACTTATAATGAATAATAATGAAATAAAATACAATACAAACCTCTTTTAGTGACTAACTAACCATTTTTTTGACATAGCCCAAATTTACAACCCACCCCCTATATGGCAGCAAGGGTGTAGAAAATCCTTGCCCAACCAACTAACAAAAATTTTCATCACAGAAAGGATAGGACATGGAAAAAATAAGCAACAAAATGGATTCAAGAAACTATTAGAGACATATCCTATAGGAATAAAGTAAAAACAATTGCAAAAAATGAATTCATTAGAGACTTACAGCCACACCCAATCCAATAGCTTAAAAACACCACACACTTTATCTCAACACCAAGATTAAACAAGGAATACCATACCTAAATAATACAAATAATTTGGAAGATAAACCATGATACACAAATCAGACAAAAAATATTGTGTATTTACATTCAAAAGCAAAGTACATCCCACATATATAGTGCTTATGAGATCCAACAAATTCAAAACAAGGAGATTCTTTGTTGAGAAAATATCTCAACGAATCAATGAACCAAAAAACCAAATCTACCTATATACTAATGAAATAAATATTTCCAAGTCCCACCCTTAATGCTTGCATTAAAAAATTAACATTACATAAATCACAAATTACATTTCACATATAAGTCACATCTATCTTATATGGGATTCATTGACGCTTCTACTAATTCTAAAATCTCACAGATCATGCTCTTTCTCCACAACAATATTTGTGCTTCCAAATTAAGTCCTTTAAGGCACAATTGTCTCTAACCATCATTGACAAACTTGTCAGATCAATAATATTGATATTCTAGGCTCATCGAGGTTTCTACGATAAGAGGTTTCAAGTAATGAACCACTCTATGGAACTACCACCATCAGTTGGATATTTTTATTTTGCATATCTGTCATTTTCTAGGAGGGTGGCCTGGATACTAAATGTGTTCAGAAGTTGATCAAACAACTTGACCTTATTAATAGACAAGGATCTCATAAAAATAAACTCCAGCCATTTTTCAGGGGTTTCTAAGTACCAACAAATACAAATTGTAACATCATGACAATAAAATTAAACAGATAATATGTTAATGGGTTATCGAGCACCAATAACCATAAATTTAAATTATGTTATACTCTACAATAATTGGTTCTACATTTTTTGCAGATAGAATGGAAAACTACACAAATATAAAACTATGAAACTATTCATAGTCGTCCGAGCATAAACAAGTCTCCTTGTCCCTCCCTAGTTGTTCATATATACTTGTTTCATCTTGGAGTTTCTCTTTAGTTTTGAGAGTGGTCAATTCTAAAAAACTCAAGCTCACATATTAATTTCACCAAATTCACTATGTCTAAATTACAAACTCTCACTAAATGTAATACATATTTCATTTCACCTTGACCAAGGATTTCAATGAGCATCATTCTCCTCATGAAAATTTGATTTTGTCCTGACATTGACCACCAAATACAAGCATATAAAACTAATTATATATGGGTGATTGGTGTAAATATTTAAGCTAGAGACAATATCTTTCCTTAGTTGTAAATTAATGGAAACTTAATTTCCAACCAAGAACTGAATTGTGAATGTCCCATCATAAATTCTACTTTAAGAAGTTTGGATGATCTACTTCAATGAGCTCTCCCATCAATAACATTTAATGAAGAAATGATAATGGAATCATCTTCACGATTTCTTTCCCACAAGAATGATATAGTCATTGATCAATTGGTTTGTATGTTGCCTACATCTCTCTCACCCACTTGGAACTCAAACTCCACAGCATGTGGCCGACCAGGTGGTTAAAGTGCCTACGTCTCTCTAACCCACTTGGAACTCAAACTTGGTGACACATGCTTGACTAGGTGTTTGAAGCGCTTTGAGATGATGCAACATTGGCCTACAAACTTTATGTTGGCTATTTTTAAAAATGAGGAGAAAAGGTGAATATGGGATTCATTCCAAGTGATTAAGGGACAACATTTGTGATGAGCATACCAAAACAACAACCCTATGCCTGGTTCTTGGAATGGTGTTGTGGATGTCGTTATAATTACAGTTGGAGAAAAAAAGTGCCATTGCCATCAATAGATGAGCTTCCTCTTGTCTTGGAAAGTTTTAATACATAGGTCATTCTTTACTTTCACAATGGGATCAACCATCAATATTGAAATCCTCGACAGAAATAGAAAACCTAAGAGGAAGAAAATCATCCTTGTTGAATGCAGATGACATGGAACTAATCTAAATGAGCACAGGAGGAATTAGAGTTGCTATCAATTATGCTAATGTCCTTTTTGGTCACTTCATATATAAAGAAGTTGAGAGTGACATATGCAAAAAATGAAATAATAGCAAATACAATGCCTTCTACTATGATTGGATGAAAATGGTGCATTCAATGTGGCTCAACGAAATCGTAACATCCATGGAAGTCAATGATGAACTACCGGTTTGGACTTAATATCTACACTGTAATAGATTGTCGCACACATAAAAATATCACACTCTAAATTAATATAATCTCACACTCCTATAGTAAGCTATGTACAGTACATCAATTCTCAAACCTCTTCCATCTTCCTCGGCCCTTCCTTGAGGGAGTAAGGCCCATATAGGTTTTGATACCAAAAAATAAATTGGAAGAGAAACCATGGTAAACAGATAACGCATAAAATAATTTTTGTATTACATTCAAAGATAAATTATATCCCACATAAATAGTTGTTATGAGATTTAGAAAATTCTAAGCAATGAGATTGCTTGTTAAGAAAATACCTCAACAACTAAATCAACCCAAATACCAAATCTACCTATATACTAGTGTAAGCATTACTTCGAAGTATAATTGCCTTAAAAAATCTCTTGGAAAAGATCAAGGTGGTGAGATGCAAAGCTTCCTCACCAACAACTCACTGCAGATCCAACCCTCATGGGGTGAAATTCTAACATGGGTCTCTCAAGTTTTTGTTTGTGCTTCTCTATATAATGTAACAAACAAGGTTCATATACTTAGAGGAATTATTTGATGCCAATGTAATGAATAAAGTTCGTATACGCAACGAAGTAATCTTCAAAATAATTAGAAGATGTAAACATCCATATTAGGACAAGTAATTGTATATTGAGATGTGTATAAAAGAGTTGATGAGATGATTTGATTACAGCTGAGGGTCCTATATATATACCTAGATAGGTACCCTTTCACAAATGGCCATGTCTTTAGAGACATTCCTTTTCATTAACTAATCACTAGCTAATTAATCCTTAATTATGATTCTAATTGTTTTATTATTTTTGTATAAATTTTATTCATAATAGATAACATTCTCAACATGGGAAAAACTCGAAATAGTCAGTTTTAAAACTGTGGCATAGGATAATGGCTCAAATGTTGGTAAACTCTGGTCTCCCCGTTAACAACCAAAAGAACCCATGCAAGATTTCTACTAGCGAAGCTTATATTTTCTTTCCAATTTCTTCTAAGTTTTTGTAGGTCATTGTTCGGTTTCAAATTTAAAAGAAAGAATCAACAATGGAAACTGGTGTGTCATCAATGTAGTTTAGTAATTGCAAAATTAATATTTTTCCGGATCAACACTATTTTCTTTTAGAAATTGTCCTATAGATTTGTCTATAAAGCTTGCATCTATGAGAAAAAGTTGGTAGGATTTAGTTTTTTTTATTAATATTAGCTATTAATATTGTGGCTTAGTGGGTCCTAACCCAGGTTCAGAGTTAGTTTTTCCAAGTAGTATGGGGAGATACTAGAACCAACTTTATGCACCCAAAGATTAGTCTAATGTTCTTTTACACCCTAAACCTACCTTCGCGCAAACGGATAAGCCCTTAGGGCTTATCGATATAACTTCCCTTAATCACATTCTATACCTCTGCAACCATTCACGACTATCTTTCGTGGACCCTAAACATGTGAATCAACTACTTACATGCCTCTGTCATTACCCTTAATCCCGTATTCACCCAGATTGGCTTAGATGTTCAATAATTTTAACATGAAATAAGATATGCTTCGCATAAACTGTTATTATTATGTGCATCCATATACCAAGATAAATCATGTAAAATCGTGTATCAATTCAGCATTAATTCATAAACCCATCATTCATCATTACATAATTGCACATTCATTCGTAATAGAAGGAAATAGATAAACACAGGAATTTTTGAAATAGTCTCTTTATTAATACTTCAGTTCTACTTATAGACTCAAGACCTCCCTATGCACTCAATCGTAGACTCTACTCTAGGCCTCTTCACACACAACTGCAAATCCTCTCTTCTCCTCTAGGACATCTTCACTCTTTCTTTTACAGACCCATTATATTGATATTTAGTGATATATACCACCTTAGACTCTCTAAGACTCTCCCTTGTATGCAATCCCATGGTCCGCGGACCATGGGTAGATCTATACAAGCCAACACAACTTACATAAAAGAAGGGTAAAACCCTTTATGACACTTTACGATCTACATGCTCTGTGGCCACAACTTGTGGAGCCTTTACACTCTTTACAATAAAACTTGGGCTTTTTGCCCCAAAACTTGGGCTTTTGTCCCAAAATTGACCCTAGGGGACCCTATCCCAATAGACCCCAACACAAATATCATGGCTCACCCCTGAGTCACTCTGCTATCGTGGAGATCTTACTGCAGAGACCTCCCAACTCTACTTGTGCTACTACTACCTCAGCCACGCTTTGTGTGCTGCATGTTTGATCTGTTTCACCAACTGCTCTATTGCTAGTCCTGTGATATCCTCCTTGATGTGATGTTGCATTCTCTATATGCTTGCCATATTTTCCTCAATGTTGGTGGAGATAACATAGGCCTCATCTAACCAAGACCCAATTTGGCCTTGAGGACCACCTCTTTCCTTTACGCTGCCTCCATTTGTTCGAGCCACTATTTTTCCTAATGCAGCTTGACCAATCGTTGTGTTATATCGATGGTGCATGCCTTCACTCTTGCTTCATCATACTGCTGCTACAATTCATGGGCTTCATCTTCCTATAGCACCATAACAACCTCCATGGATTGATCGTAAATCTAAATCTATTAAGTATAGAGTTTTTAAATAATTTTATTTCAAGAGATTTTGGATTGTCAGTGTGGGTGAAATGTTAAGGCACTCTTTGCTATATGACACCTATTTAAATCACTCATGGGTATTAACCTTTAATATAATTTGCATAGCCATATATATTAAATCAATAGTAAAATTCGATACTCATCAATCCATAATAAACATCAAAAGACTTTATAATATATTTCAAATTTCTAAACTTAAAAAAATCATAAAATTTATTATTATTATTTATTATTATTAGTATTAGTATTATTATAAAAAAATAATATACAATATAAACATATATACATTTGAAATAACTTGAACAAGATTTTTATACATAGAGATTTATAGCTACTTTACCATGGAGATTCTTAATATGTAAATAGACGTGGTTACATATCATTCCCCAATACCAGGGCTATCAATACCACATGCCCAAAATACCATAACTCACTTCATATGACACCACATGCCCAAAATACCATAACTCACTTCATATGACACTTGTTGATAGGACATATTTTTTTACTTAATCAATTTAATTCAAAGGATACAACATAACTACTTTGGAGATAAATTTCAACGTTTGAATTGTGTATACTACTTTGGAGATAAATATGAACCTTTGAATTGTGTATACTACTTAGAATATTCTATAATATTCCATGAAGGTTAAATCCCTACCATCCACGTGATAATTATTAAAAATTAGATTAAAATTTTCGAAGCCCTATTCCAAAAGAGGCATACCTATCAAGTAATTAAATGGGAAATATAAATATGTACAACAATGATGTTTAATTTTAGTATCTATATTTAATATTTATTTTATCTTATTTTATGTAATTCAAGAGCTTTTCATTAATTCAAAAGATTACATTTCCTTTTGTAGTTCTTCAAAATTCTAGTGGCCTTATTCTTACTACATTTCTTTTGGCTAATAAGTCAGTGACCAAAATTTTTACAGTAGATGGAGTTGACTAAGATATCCAAAACATAAGATGATAAAGTAACCATAAAAACAAAAAAATAATAAAACAACCAACATTCATCTATCAGTAAAAATAATTAATTTGAGTGGGGTTCTTTGGTCTTGAACTAGGAGTGATCAACAAATTAAACTTGCATTATATATGTTTCTCCATGTGAGCAAGAGATGTGTCCACTCAAGCCAATAAATCTTACATTTTCGATTGATTATGTTGCAGGACATTGAGAACTGATATGATATCATTTCAGTCTTCATTTTTTTCTCGAATAACCTACCCTAAGAGAGTCTTCAAATGTGAGTGTTAAGAAAAAGGATGCATGTATAGATCCCTCCTCCCCTTGGCATGTCCTGAATTTGGAAGCTAGTGTGACACCTCATTAATAGTTTGGAATTAAAAACAACTTGTCTTTTTGTGTGGATAACTTGTTCCAACCTGGGAATGTCAGTTGAGCTGTAGGGAGGAGTCACTGCCCAATAGGATGTAGCTGCGTCCTAGGCCTGAGTCTTAGCTTAGGATCAATTATAGTGACTTGGGTTGGACTAACATATCTCACTTCAACTACGATGGAAACATCCCCTTTGGTGTGGCTTTGTTTTCCTATTAGTTAACCACACAAGATTGAATTGAATAGGTTTGAAACACATTCTCATCAAATCATACCCGTCACAATACTTATAACGAATAATCATGAAATAACATACAATGCAAACCTCCTTTAGGACTAACTAAGCATTTTTTGACATAGCCCAAATTTGCAACCCACCTCCTATATGGCAGCAGGGGGATAGAAAATCCTCGCCCAACCAACCAATCATAATTTGCATCACATAAAGGATAGGAATGGAAAAAATAACCAACATAATGGATTCAAGCAACTATTAGAGACATATCCTATAGGAATAAAGTAAGAACAATTGCAAAAAATGAATTCATTGGAGACTTACAGCCACACCCAATCCAGTACCTTAAAAACACCACAAACATGACCACGACACCAAGATTAAACAAGAAATACCATGCCCAAATAATACAAAGAAATTGGAAGAGAAACCATGATACACAAAGCACACACAAAATAATGTGTATTTACATTCAAAACCAAAGTACATCCCACATATATAGTGTTTATGGGATCCAACAAATTCGAAACAAGGAGATTGCTTATTGAGAAAATATCTCAACAACTCAATGAACCAACAAACCAAATCTACCTGTATAATAATGAAATGATTATTTCCAAGTCCCTCCGTTAATGCTTAAATTACAAAATTAACATTACATAAATCACAAATTACATTTCACATATAAGTCACATCTATCTGATATGGGATTCATTAACACTTCTACTAATTCTAAAATCTCACAGACCATGCTCTTTCTCCACAACAATATTTGTGCTTCTAAATTAAGTCATTTAAGGTACAATTGTCTTTGACCATCATTGTCAAACTTGTAGTATCAATAATATTGACATTTGAGGGTCATCGGGGCTTCCGCGATAAGAGTTTTCAAGTAATGAACCACTCTATGGAACTACCACCATCTGTTTGATATTTTTCTTTGGGCTATCCGTCAGTTGCTAGGAGGGTGGCCTAGATACTGAAGGTGTTCAGAAGTTGATCAAACAACTTGACCTTATTGATAGGCAAGGATCTCATAAAAATAAACTCTAGCCATTTTTCAGGGGTTTCTAAGTACCAAGAACAACAAATTGTAACATTATGACAATAAAATTAAACATGTGATATGTTAAGGGGTTACCAAGTGCCAATAACCATAAATTTAAATTATGTTATACTCTACAATAATTGGTTCTGCACTTTTTACAGATAGAATGGAAAACTACATAGATATAAAAATTAAAAAAAAAATAGAAAAAATAAAAAATAACCATCAAACTATTCATAGTCATCCAAGCGTAAACAAGTCTCCTTGTCCCTCCCTAGTTGTTCATATATACTTGTTTCCTCTTGGAGTTTCTCTTCAGTTTTTAGAGTGGTCAATTCTAACAAACTCAAGATGACATATTAATTTCACTAAATTCACTATGTCTAAATTACAAACTCTAACAAAATTTAAGACATTTCATTTCACCTTGACCAAGGATTTTAACGAGAACCATTCCCCTCGTGAAAATTTCATTTTGTCTTGACATTAACCACCAAATACAAGCATATAAAATTAATTATAAATGGGTGATTGGTGGAAATATTTAAGCTAAAGACAATATATTTCCTTAATTGTAAATTAATGGAAACTTAATTTCCAACCAAGAACTGAATTGTGAATGTCCCATCATAAATTCTACTTTAAGTTTGGATGATCTGCTTCAATGAGCTCTCCCATCAATAACATTTAGTGAAGAAATGATAATGGCATCATCGTCATGATTTATTTCCCATGAGAATGATATAGTCGTTTATCAACTGGTTTGTATGTTACCTACATCTCTCTCGCCCACATGGAACTCAAACTCCATAGCACGTTGCCAACCAAGTGGTTAAAGTGCCTACATATCTCTAACTCACTTGGAACTCAAACTTGGTCACAAATGCTTCGCCAGGTGTTTGAAGCTCTTTGAGATGATGCAACATTGACCTACAACTTTTATGTTAGCTAGTTTGTTTAAAAATGGGGATGAAAGGTGAATATGGTATCCATTCCAGGTGACCAATGGACAACATCTATGATGAGCATCGCAAAACAACAACCATGTGCCTGGTTCCTGGAATAGTGTTGTGGATGTCGTTATACTTACAATTCGAGAAAACAAGTTCCATTTCCATCAACATATGAGATTCTTGTTTTCTTGGAAAGTTTTAATATCTAATTAATTCTTTAATTTCACAATGGGATCGACCATCAATATTGAAATCCTTGACAGAAATAGAAAACCTAAGAGGACCAAAATCATCCTTGTTGATTGTGGATGACATGGAACTGATTTAAATGAGTGCAAGAGGAATTAGAGTTGCTATCAATTATGTTAATGTCCTTTTTGGTCACTTCGTATATAAAGAAGAAGAGAGCAACATATGAATAAAATGAATAACAAATACAATGGATTCTACTATAATTTGATGAAAGTGGTGCATTCAATATGGCTCAAAAAAATGGTAAAATCCTTAGAATTCAATGATGAACTATCAATTTGGACTCAATATCTACATTGTAATAGATAGGCACACACATAAAAATCTCACACACTAAATTAATATAATTTCATACTCCTATAGTAAGCTATGTATAGTACATCAATTCTCTAACCTCTTCCATCTTCCTCGGCCCTCCCTTGAGGGAGTGAGATCCATATAGGTTTTGATACCAACAAATAAATTGGAATAGCAATCGTGGTACACAGATCACACACAAAATAATTTTTGTATTACATTCAAAGCTAAATTATATCCCACATAAAGAGTTGTTATGAGATTCAACAAATTCTAAACAATGAGATTTCTTGTTAAGAGGATATCTCAACAAATCAACCAACCCAAAAACCAAATATACCTATATACTAATGTAATCATTACTTCTAAGAATAATTACCTCAAAAAATCCCTTGGCAAAGATCAAGGTGATGAGATGCAAAGCTTCCTCACCAACAACTCACTGTAGATCCAACCCTCATGCAGTGAAATCCTAACATGGGTCTCTCAAGTTTGTGTTTGTGCTTGTCTATATAATGTAGAAAACAAGGTTTGTATACTTAAAGGAATTATTTGATGCCAATGTAACGAATAAAGTTCGTATACACAGTAGATTAATCTTCAAAAGAATTGGAATATGTAAACATCCATATTAGGACAAGTAATTGTATATTGAGATGTGTATAAAAGAGTTGATGAGATGGTTTGATTAAAACTGAGGGTCCTATATATATACCTAGGGTACCCTTTCACAAATGGCCATGTCTTTTGAGACATTCATAATAGATAACATTCTCAACATGGGAAAAACTTGAAATAGTCAATTTTAAAACTGTGACATAGGATAATGGCTCAAAGGTTTGGAAGCTATGGTCTCCCCTTTAGCAACCAAAAGAGCCCATGCAAGATTTCTACTAGAAAGGCTTCTATTTTCTTATCAATTTCTTCTAAATTTTTGTAGGTCTGTGCTAGGTTTCAAATTTAAAAGAAAGAAGAAATAATAGAAACTAGTGTGTCATCAATCTAATTTAGTAATTGAAAAATTAATATTTTTTCTGGATCATCAATATTTTCTTTTATTCATAAACACATCTCCAATATTTCCATAAGAGAAATTGTCCTATAGATTTGTCTATACAACCTGCATCTCTGAGAAAATGTTGGTAGGATTTAGTTTTTTAATAATATCAGCTATTAATATTGTTGGCTTAGTGGGTCCTGACCCAAGTTCAGAGTTTCTTTTGCCAAGCAGTATGGGGGCATGCTGGAACCATGTTTACACACCCACCAATTACTGTAATTTCATTTTATGCCCTAAACTTGCCTTCGCCTAGATCGATAAGCCCTTAGGGCTTATCGATATAACTTCCCTTAATTAGATTCTATACCTCAATGAACATTCATGACTGTCTTTCGCGGACCCTAAACAAGTGAATTAACCACTTACATGCCTCTGTGGTTACCCTTAATCCCGTATTCACCCAAATCAGCTTAAGTGTTCGATAACTTTAACATGCAACAAGATATGCTTCGTGTAAATAGTTATTATTGCATGCGTCCATATAACAAGATAAATAATGTAAAATCGTGCATCGATATAGTATTAATTCATAAACCCATCATTCAGCATAGCATAATAGCACATTCATTCATAACATAAGGAAATAGATAAACACGAGAATTTGTTGAATAATCTTTTTATTAATACTTTAGTTCTTCTTACAGACTCAAGACCTCTGTGTGCACTCAGCTACAGGTGTCCGTGCACTCAGCTACGAACTCGACTCTAGGCCTCTGCGCACACCGCTGCAAGGCCTCTCTTCTTCTCTAAGATGTCTTCACTCTTTCTTCTACACACCCATTATATCCATATTCATTTATATCTATTGCCTTAGACTCTCTAAGACTCTCCCTTTTATACAATCCCATGGTCTGTGGACCATGGGTACATCTATACAAGACTAAACAACTTACATAAAAGAAGGGTAAAACCCCTTATGACACTTTACGATCTATGTGCTCTGTGGCCACAACTTGTGGAGACTTTACACTCTTTACAATAAAGCTTGGGCTTTTTTCCCCAAAACTTGGGCTTTTGTCCCAAAATTGACCTTAGGGGACCCTGTCCCAATATCCCTCCAACACAAACATCATGATTCACCCCTGAGTCACTCTGCTGGTGCGAAGATCTTATAGTGGAGACCTCCCAACTCTACTTATGCTACTACTACCTCAGCCATGCTCTGCATGACTGCATGTTTGATATGTTCTACCAGCTGCTCTGCTACTGGTTCTGTGTTGTCTTCCTTGATCTGTTGCTGCATTCTTCGTACGCTTGCCAAACTTTCCTCAATGTTGGTGGAGATAATGTAGGCATCATCAAACTAAGGCCCAATTTAGCCTTGAGAACCACCTCTTTCCTTTGCATTGCCTCCACCTATTCGAATCACTATCTTTCCTTATGCATCTTGACCAATCGCTATGTTATATCGATGGTGCACGCTGTTGCTCTTACTTCATCATACCACTGCTATAATTCATGGGCTTCATGTTCCTGTAGCATTGTGGCAACCTCTGTGGATTGCTCAAAGATCATGGTGCAATCAACCACCACAGCATCCACTGCTTCAACTCCATCCTTCATAGTGGCTTCACATTATTCTCTAACCGCTCAGAGAGTTTAAGGCTATGACTTCAACTTTAACTCTGTAATCTTTAGGTTCAATTCGAACTAAACCTTGGCCACTTTCATCATCGTGCCATGCACACCTGGAGCCAACTTCCTAATCTTCGCGTCCAACGTGCACTTCCTTTGGGATATGCAGTTCAGGGATTATTATGCATGCCTCGGCCACCATGGTTGCATTTTGTTCATTTTTCACCTGAAATTTCTTCCATGCTTCCAGAGTTATTGCTTTCTCCATGAACATCTATTTTTTGTTGACCTTATACTCGTTGATCATGCTCAGCACACACTGATCTTGAGCCTTAATTTTCGTGATCACACCTACTTGAAGTGTGTGAAGGAACTCAATGGGGAGTGCAACCAAGTTGAGGCCCACATTCTTCAAAGTGCTATCAATAGTCTTGTCAGCGGACACGTCTAGGCTCAAAGATCCATCAGGCAGCATGACTAACCAGAGATCCATTGACCAAATCATCTCTACCGCTTGAGTGGTCCCCAGTGCCAAACTGGTTGATGCAACATTGCTCTATCCTGCATGCACCTAAATTCTAGATTTGTAGATCTACAGCTCACATAGATCACTTTGTATGGTGCTTAGTGTCTACTTCTGCAACTGTTCAAACTGCTGCAACACTTCTCTGGTAGTATCATGCACCCTATCTTCAGTATCATCCAAGTTTCCCTTTGTTAAGGTAGTTGGATCTAGCGACAACTTAGTGGATTTTTCCTTCTTACACTCTTCTTCATTTTCTTGCTCCCTATACCACTTCACTCAGAAGGGAGTGCTCTCCTTCTGATCTATGCCCGCCTGCTCTAACTGCTCTTCTTCCTCCATTTTGGGCAGAGGAGACTTCTGACTTCTTTCGGAGACGCGCTCTTCCTGCTCTACCTATTCCTTTGTGACGTGCTCTGCTTCTATGTGGGCCTTCTCCTCAACCTCTTTCTTCCTCTTTTGACACATCTATTCCCTTCTATGCAGTTGGTTCTTGCTCTTTCTCATTCTTTGTATCTTCCTTCCTCTTTTGCCTCACACTTGACTTTTCTTTATTCTGAGCCTACATAGCTACATTCTTCCTCAATGACTCGCACACAAGTATCAAATTCTTCTTTTTATCCTTCCTTAGATTGGGGACCTCTCTCATTGGTGTAGGCTTTGGCCTAGGTGACCTCAGTGTCATAGGCACTGCTGCTGGAACCTCCATACTCATCACTTCCGGAGTAGCTCCCTTAGAGGTGATCGCTCCCCTAGTACTCACATTTTCTATGGGACTTAGTCCTGACATGATGTCTCGAATAAGAATTATGTATGGCTTAGGATAATGATCAAACATGGGGCTTGTGAGAAAATACCCAAAGAACTCATGGTTGATGCACAACAGACAACACGACACAGAAATTATTACAATGCAAAGTGTTTCTCACTAGATGACCATGCGTATTTTATAAGCAAATTCAAATTAAAATTTGACCATTCCCCCTAAAATTCGTCCATAAATGCTCTATTGGCAGTATATTTCCAAATATTTCGCTCTTAAATGCAGCCTTAATTGCCTTAAATTCCAGCCGCCCACTCCTCTTAACCATCTTCTGGTGGTCAAATCATGAATAGTGATGTAATGGTCACTTTCTGGCTATATTGAGTGGTCTCCCCTTCTATAGCACAACTCCCTTTGCGCTTCTACTAGTACTGTGACACCCTATTGATTTGCGTAGACCCCTTATCCCATAGCTCTACAAATCGGGTAGTGTATTTTATAGTCCCATGCCTCCTTGCAGCTTCCTAGAGTGCTAAGACTATGCTACCATCATGTAGTCATTGGGCTAGATCTGCAATGTGTGGCTTCAATCGGCTAAAATTTACCTTTCCTAGAAATGGATTTCCATTCAATTTCATAAGTTGAACTCCTCCACCATCGATAATCTCTTTGATAACATATGGCCCCAGCTAATGCATCTAAAATTCTCCTGGAAACTTATCAAACTTACTGTCATATAATAAAAGTAAATCATTTACCTTGAAAGTAAGCAGTTTGATACGCCGATTGTGCCATGACTTTTCCATTCCTTCTGAACTTGTTGATGGAATCCAACTAAAAACCTATCTTCTTCGAGCTCTGTCAGTTGCGTGAGTTGTTCTTCTAAATCTCCACAGTGTGTCACCCCTGTGAATGCCATTATGCATAGGCTAGGCATGATATACTCCATAGGCATCATAGCCTCTATGACATAAACCAACCTAAAAGGTGTTTGACTAGTAAGATATTTACAGGTAGTTCTGTAAGCCCACAACATAGCTAGTACACACATGTCCCAATCATTCCTCTACACATTGAAAACCTTTTTCAGTGCATTCTCTAATATCTTATTAAATGCCTCAACTGTCCCAGTTGCCTAAGTATGATATGGCATACTCTTCTGGTGATAAACTTGGAATTCCTCTATCAGTGCGTTCATCATTTCATTGAGGAAATGTGTATCGTGATCACTCATCAAAATCTTTGGGCAACCAAACCTGGTCAACACATATTCAAATAAGAACTTCACTGGCTTTTCCCTTGTACAGTCCTTCATGGGTTGTGCCTCCACCCATCTGGTCAAATACGCGTTCTTAGTGATGATATACCACGCACCTGTCTTCTTCCCCGGAGGGTGAATTGGTCCTACAAAGTCAATTTCCCATTTCTCAAATGGCTGCAATGATACCTACAGATTCAAAGATAGCTCATCCCTCTGTGATGGCCTGCTAGTTCTCTGACATGCATCGCATGCCCTACAATATGCTTTATAATCCTGATGCAATGTTCGCCACTAAAACCCAATGCGTAAAACATTATGCATTGTTTCTTTTCCTACATAATGGCCTCCCACAACCCCTCCATGAGCTTCAACTAGGATACTGCTTGGTCAAAATCGCACACATATCATCGCAGTATCTCGTCAAGTCTCATCTTATAAAAGTGACATACAATAACAGAAAAATATTTTATGCGCACCACTTATTCCTTTTTTTGTTGACTATTGTATCCTTCTGGAGCTATTCCTGTAGTCAGGAAGTGGATAATGTCTGCAAAGTGATTGTTGGGTAAGTGCACTGCAAATACCTGTGCATCAGGAATCCCTTCTTCTGAATTGGTAGGATCCTCTCCTGTTTCAATGCATGACAAATGGTCTGGCCCTACATTCAATTGCCCTGGCTTCATAATTACTTCAAAATCATACTCCTGAAACATAAGCAACCATT
>APFE030876521.1:72305-88983 GCA_000404065.3 Pinus taeda | reverse complement strand
ATTAAGTAGTTATACTTGCAATGTTTTGACTTTGACATTTTATGAGAGGAATATACACTCAATTGAGGTTGTTATGCGTTGAATATTTGCAATATGTGATTTTCGCATTAATTTTTAAGTTAACCATTATTTTTTGAAAAAAAATTGATTATTATTATTTTTTTGACATGAAATTCATAAAAAAAAAAACTATCATTTACCTATTTTTAGTTAAAATTTTCGTATAAAAATTGTGATTTTCGCATGTCAATTGTAGCAAAAAATTATCAAAATGTGTAGTTTTTTAATTATATTTATGTTAAAAATGTGTATTTTTATGTCAATTGTTAGAAAATATTGTTTTTTAGAAACAATTATTTCTTGTGGATTGAAAAATTAATTACCAATATATAGATATATATCAACCTTCTTTTTTAAATATGCCAAACAATAAAAACATCACTACAAAAAAAAAACTGGTGCAGAATTACCACATTTTTAAATCAGCATAAGAAACACTACCATCATAAAACACAATGTACATAAAAAAGTTTATAGTGCCAAAAACTAAGTTTTAAAAAACACATGTGTGTTCTGCATAACCCCTTTTTGAAATCGAGTCACTTTTTTGCTATCTCTACAAAACGGGTAACAGTATGGGTTCCCATTTCAAAGTTTACATTGTTTTTTTTAAAGTTTGTTAGTAAACATCGGTCAGCAGCGGTGTGACTAAAGACTTAACTTTTAAAAAATAAATATTTAGTAGCATAAAGTTTTATTTTTAAATAAATTTTGAAGATTCATGTCTTTTTATTCCACATTGATAAATAAAATGATTAACATAATTTAATAGTTTTAATTCAATATTAATAAAATGATAATTATTTTAATATTAAAAAAACAAACATGAAAAGATCGCAGAGAAAATATATTTATCATAGTATATCTTGATTTTGATTATTTATAAAAATGCTAGATTTATCGAAAATTTATATTTATTCATTTTTACTTTATTTATGTAATTTATGTTTATTTATTTATCATAGTATTATTTGTTTTGATTTTTGATTTTATTTATAAAAAATGTTAGATTTATCTTAAATTTGTAATATTATTTCATTTTACTTATTATAGTAATTATGTTTATTTGTTTAATATGTTTAATGATAATATGGTGAAAGCAGTTAATTGACATATAATTTAAAAAAAAAAAACCACAACAATCCAATTTAGAAATTCTTAATCTTAGAGATCTACCTTAAGTCGGTTGCTTTTAAATCTCCTTTTAATTATTAGATTGAGTTTAAAATAGTATGCAGTATAATATATTTGTCATTGGTGTTTTTAAATTTCCTTTTCACAATGTTGGATGGTTACAATTTTATAATTAAAATGTTTATTTAAAATACGTTTTAAAATAAAATATATTAAATAAAATATATAGAAATATATTTCACATATTTAAAACACGTAATATATATTCAAGTTTTAAAACCTCCCCTTATTAGAAATTTGTGGTGTATATTAAAATATAAAGAAATTTTGTGACAGGAGCTGTTCAATTGAGTCAACAAATTTGTACAGAGAGCCACAACCAGGCAAATTTGCCCAGAGAGTCAAAACTTGACGCTCGATTTTTTCAAAAAAAGAGGCCAGATTTCAATATTCAAAGGTTTACAAACCAATTTTACAGAATACAAAATTTTTGGAATGTATATTAAAAATGTTAAAACTTGAAAGTTGGTAATTTTTTTATTTCTTTTTAATTATTTGGTTTTGATTTTAATATAATCGATATTGGTCCCGATCTGCGACAGCCGAGTTTAGAAAATTATTATACTATTTGATTACATTCGTTTTTTTGATTTTTATATATAAAAGATGGGAATACCACTTTTAATTTACTCACTACTAATTTTTTATAATTTAAATATAAAATATACTTTGTTTTTATTTGTCAAAAGTTTTGAGTGGTTGTCAGTTTGGTTATGGTGGGAGAGGGTGGTGCCGTGGCTGTAGGTACTCTTACATCAATGTAACCACCTTGCCACCTAGTTTTTCACTCCTATTCAATTTAATCAAACAAATTCACGGATCTTCTAATTACTGCAAAAAATATATTAAAACATTATATTGAATAATGTAAATTTTAGGTGTACGGTCTTGTGGGCCATGAGTAATCTACTAAAGGACTATAAACGGATTTACTTCTGAATATTTATTTATAGATTTATTTTTCTATCTATATCTACACATGGGAAGAAAAGTGCAGGAGAAAAGTGAAGAGTATTTATTTGTGAATATTATTTATAAATATTTTTTTACACAATATTGAAGGTTGGAGGCAGCCGGATTATCAATGTTTATAATTAAATGATGTATATCCACTCTTACGCAATATTCATTGCTATTTTGAAGGGTGGATATTGGTTGCTATATTGATGAGACTTTATGGCATCACCATAAGATATTGAAGTCTATTCATATATGAATTTACTTGGGTTAAATTGGGTTGTGTGAGTCTGTAATAAAATTTAACTCTTTAACTGATGGATAAATTCCTCAATTAATAGATAAACTGTTGCATGTCCTCACATAGACTTCATGTTTGATTTTTCACAACTAATTAACTCATGGTGAATTAATTAATTTATTTTCAAACCACTGTTAAGTTCAAATTCGAATTTTACTTCCTATTTTAGTCAAGGGACTGACTAAAAATAGGAATCCATCCCGAACTGCTAAAAATAGCAATTCTCTTTTTAGCACTTCCATTTTTCATTCCTTGTTGCTAAAAATAGGAATCCATCCCGAACTGCTAAAAATAGCAATTCTCTTTTTAGCACTTCCATTTTTAATTCCTTGTTGCTAAAAATAGGAATCCATCCCGAACTGCTAAAAATAGCAATTCTCTTTTTAGCACTTCCATTTTTCATTCCTTGTTGCCCAATCGAGCACTGGTACCCAAACTGCTATTTATAGCACTTCTATTTTTAGCATTTCTTTTGCCATTTTCAATAGATATTTGATGATTGTGTCTGTGTTATGAATACATTGGAGTGTTGGCATGACTTTGTTGTATGGTTTGCATTCTAAACAGTGTTTATATAAGGTGTATCGAAATCTGTTATATATATATATATATATATATATAATATATATATATATATATAATGTGTTTCAACTCCACTGTGATATCTACCACCATCACTGCATATATATACATTGAGTTACATACTGCCTTGTCCCATATGTTGGTGGCTTGACATGATATACTCCTCCTACGATATTATGTTGAAAGTATTACGATTGAATGGTATACTCCTCCATGCCCCTCGAATCTGTTGTTACCACCCATCGTGGCTCTCACATCACACATATCCATTGTGTCGTATAACATTGACACCTCCCTCGTGACACGTTACGTTGGTATCCCACATGTTGAATGGTTCCTATAGGCTCCCCTGCTAAGCCGTAGCCTTTGGTTCCTTGACTTCATGACCACCTGGTAGCCCTCAAATCGGTGATTCCCCATTGTAGCAAATGTGCCGACCGTCGCAAACCTCTGATCACAAATTGTTGATATGACGTCATAGCCACCATGTGGTATCTTCTGATTTCGTTACTGTGTTGTTTATTTGTTAACAATTGGCAATATATCATCTGATTTCTCCTATAAGGATCTAGGATCAAATCCCGAGGCTTTCAGTTTCCAGCTAAAGAGTACGATGGGGAAAGGTGGCAAAGCTAACCGAGATGAGCCCAAAGCACTAGATTTGGTGGAAATATATCCCGATATACAACAACAGTTTCATTAATCTGGTTGGAGAGAGTTTTTCCACCGTTGCATCAATTACCACAATGTTGTGGCTTGATCTTTCGCTCAAAATTTCGATGGGAACCGATGGAAGTCAATGGGCTCTTCTTTCTGATTACAGAGAAGCTAATCTTAAAGGCCACAACTTTTCTAGTAGATGGAGAACGGATTTTTAGAAGCCATGTGTTGGCAGGGGTCGATGTGCCCTTCTTTCTAAAGGAGGAATTCAAGAATCACAATTGGAGAACCGAGGTTCAGAGGGACTAGATACAAGACAAATGGCATGGCATTCTTCACATCTTTCAGCAACATTTCACCTGCAAAGAAATATTCAATGGATTGAATCTTTATCATTTACATTTTCTTGCACATTTGGTTGGACAAGTTATAATGAACAATTGTTTCTATCTACTGGAGAGTCTCAGGCATATGGTAACAAATTTCAAAGCTAGAACCAACCCTTCTCCTCATTTTATCTACCATAAATCCCTCATTAAAATGTTGATTGAAAACAAATTGGCCAAGGAAAGCATAACCTAGAGCCACTTCCTATTTTGGGGACGTTTTCAATCTCAAGCCCTAAAAAATGAAGAGGAAGGCAAAAAACTGCTAAAAATGGGAAACTGACTCAAGAAACAGCCCCTTTTGAGCCAACTCTTAGCCAAAAAAACACAAAGGCCCCTTCTACATTCTCTGGCCCTAAAATCCCAAAGTCTACCAATGAAAGATGTCATGCTTAGCAAACCAAACCCCGCATCTCCTGTAAACTTACCTTATGATATTGGTCCTCCCTAGGTTGTGAGTCCACTTGCTGAAACCTCCCTTGCAGACACAACTACAACATAAATTATTCAAGGCAAGGAGGTCGAATTTGAGACCCAAGATGAGGAAACACAGTTTGAAACTTTTAAAAGTGGCAAAATACCTCATACAAGGCCAACAAACAAATTAAGGTATAAAATTAAACTAAAAAGCAACCTAGATTTAGCCAAGGAGGTGATTGATGTAGATAGTATGCCATTGAAGGACCTTATCATCAACATAAAGAAGATTACAGGCTCTAAGAGGAGCACGGACAAAGAAACTATAAGAAAAAAGGTCCTATGGAGACACGAAAAAGTAAGTAACATAGGTTGGAGAAGGTGGATGTGCTTCTTAAAGCAAGCAACACCCTTGGCTAGGAGGCTTGGGGTCATTTTGAAATTTTTGGTTATGAACTTAAGAAACATCATTTTATCCTTTATCGGTGACAACAATCTTAATAGCATTTTTATATGCATCAGAAAAGGGAGGAGGTAACATTCCATCTGTCAGCAATTTTTAAAGAAGTAGGGAGCGCTAACATCTTTGTTGTCAGCGAAATTTTGACAAGTGAAAATGTTGGCATTCCATCTCTAAGTGAATTCTAAAAACAGGCAGATAGGAAATGTTGATAGTCAACATGTCAGGGAAAGCTTCAATCCATAAAAAAAACAAAAGCTGACAATGGTGGTGTGATCGATTTTCAACAGGAAGCCCAATGGAAAAGAGTGACAACAGAAAATTAGTGTTGGTGAGGATTCAACCTGTTTGCAAAGGGACCTATTTCCCAACTAATATTTCGTTCTATCAGTGAGGGGCCTCTTTCTATTTTCAAGGAAGATATTCTAAAATATACTTTTCTTTGCCTACATGATAGCATATATTTTATTTTTAGAAAAACTTTATGTAATTAAAAATATTTTCCACATTCATGAACTTAGAATATTTGGATATTTTTGGATTGTTGTAATTAATATTGAGACTATAATCTTGTAATTGACAAATATTAGCTTCAAAAGAGCAAGAAAATTGGGTCACAAAGATGTTGTGTTATGATTTTGAAATCATCTACAAAAAAGGGAAGCAAAATGTTGTTGCAGATGCACTATCAAGAAAGGATGAGGATGTGGAAGCATTCTTGTTTTCCATTTCTATTATCCAACCTAATTGCATAAATAAAGCAAGGGATGCATGGAAGAATGGCTAATAGGTGTGGACACTCATTCAAAAGTTGCAATAAGATTCCAATAAATCTGATACATTTAGCTAGAAAAATGATTCATTATGGTACAAAGATCGCTTATATATTTGTAAGAATTCTCAACTCAAGAAAATAAGTTTTTAAATGATTCGAGGGTTCAAGGAGGTAAAACGTTAATGTACAATTTTAAATGCATGTTAAATTTTCATGTTGTTTCTTTAGTGTATTTATTAAGTAGAAAATTGTCTATATACTTGATGATGATTAGTCATATTTTTTTCGAGTTCTATGAGTTTGAGTATTTGAAAATATTTTTAAGAACATCTGCATGATATTTATGTTATATTGAAAAAATAGTGAAAATATTTTCTTTTAATGTAGATTTGTTAAAAATTAAAATATATGTGAAAAGTGAAATGGAACATTATAGATAATGAAGCTTTCTTATACATAGTGAGAATGATATTTCATATCAAGAATGGTTTTAACACATATCTATGATCAATTTCAGTAATTAAGAATGCATGAGGACCCATTGTGTGACATAGGGAATGAGTCGATGGGCTCTAGGACCTCAACAAAGATTGATATCGCACCCTAGAAGAAATTTAGGACTAGCGGCACCATTTGGTGGAGAAAATATAGATAGTTGGGCATGACACACCTAGGGAAAGGTTTGTCAACACTTTGTGCTCATACATAGGTTGTGAATAGTGAGCTCGCCTCATGGTACTTGCAATGGAGAGTTTGGAAAACCTTATGCACATGCATTCAACATTGGGCTTTGTTTTTTAATTATTGTTATACTGATTACGATGTTATATATTTATAGATATGTTATTTTTATGTTATATATAAATATAAGTATATAAGTTTTATAAGTATATTTGGTCTTAAGGTAGTGAGGTATAGCAAGCTTCCAATCATTTGTTTGTAGACAATCTGATTCACTAAAGGCGGTTCATCTTTTTTACATAAGCGAACAAAGCTAGTTTCTAAGTCGAGAAAAGCTATGTCTTCACCTATATTTGGATAAGATAACATAATCGCTCTTAAACATAAGGTGGCAAAACTTAGAAAACATGACTTAGGAGGATGAGAAACTTAGATAAAACAAAATATAGTCAACCAAAGAACGTGACGACACTAGATAGCTTGGAACGACAATTTTAGGCTCCAAAATTGAATTAAACCAAAAGAGTAGCACAAAAGAAGCATAATATACACATCGATATCTCTAAATGGAATAACAATAAGGCTATGGAATTGATAAAAGTTAAGGTATTGAACCTAAGCTCCATTTTATTTGTGGTAAGACATGTGAAATTTGGACAAAATCCTTACCTTCTCGTGATCCCATCAAATATCCCAGTATGCTCATCAATTGTAGGCCTTGAAAACCACTTACTAAGAGTCATGTATTGATATAGTGGCTGAAGTTGTGCATAAATTATGTATATGTGCACCTTCCATATATGCACAACTTGCGTATATTTTCATCTATCGTATATGTGCATATATTTCGTGTATGCGCATATCTAGAAGTTGTGCATATACAATAGATGTGCATATATGGTAGTTGTGCATATAAAAAGGATATTCACATATACAAAAGTTATGCATATATGGAGGATATGCACATATACAAAAGTTTCGCATATACGGAAGATATGTGCATATATAGAAGATATGTGCATATACAAAAGCTATGTATATCTAAAGGTTGGCGTATATGCATATTACGGAAGTTGGACACAACTTCTATATATGTGCATATATAGAAATTGTGCATAGACGGAATATATGCGTATGTATCGAAGCTTCACATATACGGAAGATATGTAAATATACGGAAGTCATGCATATATGGAAGAAGATATGCATATCATCTATATATTCACGACTTATATATATGCACATCTTCCATATATGTTCATCTATTGTATATGTATAACTTCCATATATGTACATATATAGAAGTTGTTCACAACTTCAACCTCCGTATATGCACTAGTTCCATATATGCGCAATTTTCATAAATGTGCATATATGCAAGTTGCACATATATAGAAGATATATGTGTACGTATATGTGCATATATGAAATTTACGCATATATATAAGTTTCACATATATGGAAGATATGCCCATATATAGAAGTTGTGCATATATGGAGACTTTGTATATAAAGAGATTGAAGTTGTGCACAACTTTTGTATATGTGCATGGAAGTTGTTCATATACTTTAATTGCACATATACATAAGTTACATATATACGGACAATCCACATATCTTCCATATATGCACAACTTTCGTATATGCGCAACTTCCGTATATGTGCATATCTTCTGTACTGGTGCAAATTTCGTATATGCACATATCTTCCATATGTACACAACTTTTGTATATTTTCATATCTTGTTAACAAAAGTTAGTTAGGAAATATCTAAGTTGGGAACTCTGAAAATTTTAACAACATAAGTGCTTCCAATATAAATATCACTTGATTTTGGGTAATTTGCTCATTACGAAACTGACTTATAGGTATAATAGCCTAAATTTACCTGAAATTCTAGCTCCAATAAACTATCTTCCCTGCCCACTATGGCTTCTTTTCTTTCTTAACAACAAGCTCTAATTTTCCTCCCCTTTTCCAAGTAGTAAAATCTGCCCTATTTTTCCATTTGAGTATCCTTTTATTTCATGCATGTTTGACTCTTTGAATTCTCCAAAAAGTGATTTTACTTATCTAATAGTACCAAGAATAGGTGAGATGTCTTTCCCACCAACCTCGTACATGTATACCATGATTTGGTTTTAAATAATAAAAAAGAGAAATAGAAGTTTCGTTACAAAAAAAGTTAGAAACGGGACCTTGGATTATTAGGCATGTAAAATCCCCTTTGACAACCCCTTTATCTTCTTCTCTTGTGGAATCATAACCCCCCAACATTATCGTACAAATTATATCTTAGCTAACAATGTATTATGATCAGTGATTCTAATGTGCAATTTTAGATATTATGGTCTTCATCCATACTACTTGACCCATAGCCTTAATCACATATGCAGAATTACATTACAATTTCACGGAGATAAAAACTATGGTGTTACAAATGAATGTTTTCTTTTAATAAAAGTTAAAGGTACAATAAAATACATATTCAAATAGAATATCGCAAGAAATAAACATTCAACAATAAGTACTTGTTATGGGACGTAATGTTGGAACATAAATCCTACTTATTAGTCTTATGTATTACATTGTTAAATGAAGCCAATATGTACATGACCTATGAGTTTATGGTGTTCATAAGTCATACATGTATCATATGTAGGTTGTTGATGAGTCATACATGTGTCATACATATAGAAAGTGTGATTAGGAATGTATTAAAGTCGATTTGATTTTCCTAGACAATAAACTTAGACAAATACATTCTTTTGTTAATAATTAGGAAAAATAAAGAAATATTTGGTAATTTTGAATATTAGATGTGCATGAGAGGTAAGCATTTCATTAGAGAAATACATTCTTGTGTTAATAATTAGAAAAATTAAAGAAATACTTAGTAATTGGGAATATAAAATGTGAATAAGAGGTAAGCCCAAAGTGTTCAATTAATAACTTTGAAGATATTACTCCACAATCTGACTTATATTAAATTACTTAATTAATAAATTTAAATTTAATTAAATTACAAAAAAACTATCATGATACTTTAATATAGAAACAAATATGATTTTTCTGTTCATTATTTATTTTCTTTTAAATATGCATGATTCATTATATATTATATGAAATGAATATATAAAATGTTAGTAACATATATTTTAAATTTATTATTTAAAAAATTAGATTGAAAATTCTATATATTAAAAAATTTGTTTTATTTAAAATAAATATAATATTATAAATAAATATATAGAAAAATAAATATATTTTGAATTTATTATATATATTATATATATATATAATATATATATGAAATAAATTTTAAAAATAGTTTTAATTTTCAATTTCTTTTTTATTTTTTAGTTTAGAATTTGATAATTTTATATCTTTATTTGGGAACACAATACTTTATGTAAACCAATTTTCATAGATTTTTTTTTTCTTTTTTTTTGAGGAAAAAAACAGCATAGCTTTATATTAAGAGTAGATAAAGATCTTCAATACATAATTCAAGATGATTGATTTGGCATGGATATGCCGAGACCTCTTCATAATAATGCAGACAGATTCCCATATAGGAAGATAATGTCTTTCATCCTTAGCAGAAAACATAATGTCGGACCAGTTCAGAAATGCACATAAAAGAGGACAGAGACAATATATAATGCATCTCCAGGATCAGTTGATCAAGGAGCTTGATGGAGATGTGTCAAAACTTTACAAGGCTGTAGCAAAAAGGAGATTTCATTCGAAAACATATAAGGAGGGGGTAGCTACGCCTTGCCTATATGAGGAGGATCCAAAACAAATAGTTGGATACAATATTGAAAAGCAGAAACCTCATGCAGAATCACAACTCGCGGTATCAGATGGGATCACATGTTGATGTAGTAAAATATTAATGATAGGAATCATAGCAAGCCAAAATACGCTGAAGAATAGCCTGGAGAGGTTCCTTGGAGTCATGGAAAATGTACGCATTCCTCCAGTTCCACAGATACCAGCAAGTGATAATGAACAATGATCTCCAAGGGGGGGATTGTCTACTCCACCAGAGAAAACCCTCCTGAACAGAAGAAAAAATGATGTGAGGGAAAACAAAAAAAGTAGACAAATCATACCAGATTATGAGGGATGTAGGGCACTGAAAGAACATGTGCAAGTTTGATTCCGAGGCATTGAGGCACATGGAGCATCTACTTGGACCCTGCCAATTCCTCCTTTGTAGTGTCTCCCATGTAAGATTTTTGTTCCAAAATAGCAACCAGGAGAAAATGATCATCTTCATCAGGCATATGGCTTTCCAAAAACATGGAGGAAATAGCGGAAGAGGATTTTCAGCAACGACAGAAATCATGTCAACATAAATATTCTTTACGCTCACAGGTTTATGGATAGACCATACTAGACTATCATATGTGCCCGTTCGGGAGATCCCCAAACAAACAAGTCTCGCCTTTACCCTCAGCCAGAGAGGAAGCATCTGACGAGGTAAATGAAGCTCCTCTCCATCCTTCCAAATCGGAGAGGCACCAGACCATCCCTTAATCAACTTATCCCACGTAAAGACTCCCAGCCTATGAAGATTACATAACAGAGGATGAGGAAAAGTGAACCCCCGCCCCGATAAAATAGAGTCAAAAGCAATACAAATGTTAGATCCAGAATATAAGGTCCAGCAAAATTTTTCCATGAAAAAAGTGTGGACTTTTCGCAGGCTTTGCCAAATCATCGAGCCGCTTCTGGTACCAAGGATCCGCCTACTGTACCAAAAGTCTATGGTCTTTTCCTTCAGATATTTAGTCTTTACGAGTCTACTCCACAGCCCATTCCCATATATTCCTCTGTAGAGAGACTTACAAAGAAGAGCATTACCAAAGGTGCGAATGTTTTTCAAACCCCATCCACCCATACTTTTAGGAACAGAGATGGAGGTCATCTTGACGAGATGAATTTTACACTGATATGCATGACCTCCCCAAAGAAAGTTAGCAATCAACCTGTTCATCTACTTAATAATACTGCCGGGAAGGTAGAAAATGTGAGCCCAGAAGACTGATAGTTGACAGAGGACAGACTGAGCTAATATAAGTCTACCAGCAAGTGAGAGGAATTTATATTCCCATCGTGCAATCTTCTTGTAAAACCTATTCAGAAGCCATTGCCAATCCCTAATAGTATATCCTTTTGCCTTTAAAGAGAAGCCCAAGTATTTGAACCCGTGATGTATTGAATATGGAGCTATACCCATATGGTCTGAAATCCAATGAACAATATCCATCTTTACATCATTGTGGAACAAGAAGGATTTTTCCTTATTTATAAACAAACCTGTAGCCTTCTGGAACCTAGAGAGAATGTCTTTTATGCAAGCCCAGGAGGCCCTGCAAAGCATAGCAAGGATGAGAACATCATCAACAAAAAGATTATGTGAGACGGAGATGTTCTAACAGATCTTAACCAGAAGACATCTCTTATCCGCGACGGCTTTGTTAATCTGGAGACTAAGTGAGTTCATCACCAGTATGAAAAGCAATGGGGAAAGGGGACATCCCTGTCGGAGTCCCCTCTCAGCTTGAAAAAAGACCGAGGGGATCCCATTCACGATCACCGAATATTTTACATTCTCCACACAAGACATGACCCAATTAACACCTTGGGAGTTTAGTCCAATCTTCGCCAGCAGGATTCTTAGAAAGCCCCAATCGACACAATCATAAGCTTTTTGCAGGTCTATCTTGAGGATTGCTGCATCCAAGTTCTTTGATATCATTTTAAAAATACTTTCTTGGGTCATGGCGACCGCGTCCAAGATGAATCTGCCCTTCAAAAAAGCATGTTGGCCTCTGGTGATATAGGAGTTTAGTAGAGGCTTCATTCTCTCCACAACAATTTTTTATATAATTTTGAACATGATGTTACAAAAAGAGATTGGCCTAAAATCCTGAAAGGATTCAAACCTATGCTTATTTGGAATAAGCGCGATGAAGGTTGAGGTGGTTGCTGAGTGAATGTTTCCAGCCATCCGGGAAGCATCAACCATGCGCAGCATATCCGATTTGAAGAGATCAAAGAAATGTAGGAAAAATTCTATTGGCCAACCATCAAGCCCCGGGATTTTATCCTTTTTGAAGGATTTCATGGCCTTTAGAAGTTCATCTTCAGATATAGGTTTTATGAAGTCTTCATTTGCAGCATCATTAAACATTTCAGGCACTAGCTCAACACCCCAAAGAGCGTCTTGGAAGATAACCTCCCTTCTTCTGTATTGATTTTGAAAATATTGCACTGCCTCTGTCGTGATCTGATCCTGGGATGTGAGTATGTTCCCCTAATCATCTCTTATGCTCTAGATAGATTTTTTTTCCCTTCTTGCGCTTTCGAATTTGTGGAAGAACTTAGTATTTCTGTCTCCTACTTTTATCCAGATGGTTCTGCTCTTGAGACGCCATGATTCCTCCTCTTTTAGAAGGATCATATTTTTCCTTTTTTCCAGCTTTCTAATCATGTTCTTCTTATCAAAGGAAAGGTAATTGGGGTCGGACAACACACAGAGGGAGTCCAGATCCTTGCGGATGCAAATTAATTCCTCCTTATCCATCTTTTTTTTTATTTTTTTGCCACTCTTTCGAGACTGCTTTCAATCTCTTTAACTTTTCATGGAATGGCATGAAGGGAGCCATTTCAGACTCCTGTATGTGCTTCCAATTCCCTGATATGACTTCATTAAAGGACAGGTCCTCCAAGTGTATTCTATTGAATTTAAAAGGGTATCCGGCTCTGTTTATGTTCCCCTGCTAGGAAATAAAGATAGGCATGTGATCGGATGTATGATCATTCCCTATTGATAATACAGGCATACCCAGAATTCCTATGATGATAGCATGTATAATGACTCTGTCAATTCTCTTGGCTATGTATGCCTGCCCGGTCCTGCAGTTGTCTTAGGTCGGCATCATTCTGTCAGGAGCAATGTCCGCCAAGTCCCTGTAAAGTAATTCCTTCTTTATTCTCTCAGCTAGAGAGTCAATTTTCCCGCAGTTCCCCCAACATTCATCAGAACTAAGAGTCAATTTAAAATCGCCAGCTAATAGCAACGATTCAACCTCTAGAATGTGTGATTCGAAAATCTTTTCCCAAAAAGGCAGTTTGTTTTTATATGGAGCATATACATTCAGCAAGTTGAGAGAACAAGATTGTCCCCTGATAGATGCATGGATTAAGATCCCAGCACAACATTTGTATGCTTTTGCCATAATCCAGACTGGATCCCACAGAACCACTAGGCCACCCGACTGACCATTTGCTTCAGTTGCCACCATATGCCATGTGGGGAACATTTTTCTAAAGTAAACTATGGATGCAGAGCTGGGATGCATGGTCTCATGTATGAAAATGATTTTTGGATGGGCCATGTAGAAAACTTCCTTTAGCGCATTGAATTTCGGGGCTGCGCCCAACCCCCTGATATTCATAGAGACAAGGAATGTCATTTTGATGACTCGCCAGCCTCACATGCTCTAAGGGGCCGAAACTCAAGTGAATCCAAAACAGGGACTTCCACCAAGGAATAATTTCTCACATCATGCTCATAAGCTACAGATCTCCCTCTAAAATGACGACTACCCCCTTTTGATTTCTTCCTGACAGTAATATTTTTCGCGGATTGTGGACTAATGAAAGGATGGGGCGGGCTGGACGGTTTGTGAATGGTGAGTGGCTCAAGTTCTAGCGAGGTTCTATTGAGGAGACAATCTATATCACTGTTAAACTTATTAGTCAGAGAATCAGGGGAAACATTGCCTGGGGAAAGACTATGACGAGGGTCATATTCTTGAGTCCGGTTAGGTTCCTTACCATTCAAATCAACATGAAAATGCTTGTCAGGAGACGAAGTGGATGATGAAATCTGAATGGGGAGAGAACCTACGACGAAATCATTTTGATTCATATCAAAAGGAGGAGGAACCGGAATATCCTCTCAAGGTTCAGGAATTTGCGAGCATAATGGAGGCGAGATGATTGAATCTAAGCGGTCTTGAGAGTCTCTGGAATAGTAAAGATTCGGCTCTAAAGAAGGATCTAAAGGCAGAGACTTATGGGCCATGTTCTGAGCATGAATAAGCAATTTTTGATGAAGTTGTTTTCCAATGACCCGAATGTCCTCTTCCCGGGAATACTCAAACTCAGATCGCCTGACCCGCCTGATGTTAGATTTCCTGCCTTTTTGAGAGAAACGATGACTGCAATTCCTTATCAAGTAACCTATCTTATGACAAAAAGAGCACCCAAAGGGGATTCCCCAGAAGTCTATCCTTTGCTGGATTTTACTATTTCCCCATACAATCTCCAAGTGATCTGGATAACCACCTTTATACGGCTTTTCAATTAGGACCCAGGCAATTCTCTTATCTTTCTCTCCTCTACACCAGGGGTCAACATAGACAAACTTGCCTATCGAGTTTCCTATTTTTGAAAGAGATTCTTCCGTCCATAGTTCCAAGGGCAAGTTTGGAAGTTTCACCCATATCAAGCAATTGGAAGGAGTGTTCTTTAAAGGATCAAAGCCTATGTACCAGCGAGATAGAGCTAAGAAGCTTCTTCCATAAACCTAGGGATTTTTTAAAATAATATCTAAATCAGAGTCTTTTAGGAAGTGGAAGGAATACCATTCCCTCATGAGGCAGGAAATGATAGGAGTATACCCAATCAGGGGAGCCCACCTTTCCATTAGCCATTTACGCATGTCCTAGTCATCCATCTCAGGGAATTGCCACTTCCCAACCAGCGACAAATTCTTTAGGCTATCAATTCTTTCTGTAAGAGTGGCACCATCCAAGCATATGGCTTTCGGAGGAGGATCGGTCTTGACAGGATTCTTTGCTTTGTTAAAGAGAGAAGATGGGGATTCGGCTATGTTAGAGAAGGCCTTTTTAGGTTTATGAGTCTCCCTGCAAGCTGGCATAATAATCATGTCCTCCACTGTGGCTTGCCATCCTGTAAGGCTTGGATGTTTATTCCAATCCCCCTTGGCTTGAATAGCTGCCTGTACTAGCGCTCGCGTGACTGAAGAGTCCGAGTCATCCATGCTATTAATGGGAGAGGATGAGCACTAAGGCTGGCAAGCGATGATGCCTTCAGCCACTTGTACCAAAACAAGAAAACAACTCCTATGTAATTACCTTCCTTGTTATGATCCCCGGATATAATAAAAGCCTGGAGGGAGAGGTCATAAGGGGAAAAGATTGTTCTGATAAGAGTCCCTAGATGAAATAACCCTAGAGAGAGAAGCAACAATAGAATAGACCAAGGATATCAGCACCGTAGATCTGATCCTGACATGAGGATGTGTCGAACAGGGAAAAATTAATGGATCCAGAATGATAAGGACTCGGGATCAGCAAGGTAGAAGACTCCAGAAAAGGAAAAGGAGGCGGGAAACTGACAATATGGAGAAATATTCTAGATGATATGATATAAAAGGACATTCCCTTCCCCTAGACAGCGTCAAACCTAGATAGGAAGGGATTATACGTATTATGCCAGATGTGATATATTGCAAGAGCCGGAGATAGATACAAACGTAATTAAGGCTAGTGTAGTCCCGAGAAAATTTGAATTTTTCAGGTCACCGGGAGGATAAGGAAATACCAGGGATTTCACTGGTTTTCAGGCAGCCCTGGGATACAGCCATTCAGGAAAACGAAAGCTACTGTGCGGGAGAATGTTCATGACAATCGACACAGCAACAGACAAGCTGGAAAAACACACCACCATTTCCCAATTCTAATACGAAAATCAGAACATGGGCTATAGAAGACAATCAAATTATTTATCTTGGCAAGTAAAGATTCCAGCATTGTATAAGCAGAAACAGATCTATAACAATGATATTACTTGCTTTTCCGGAATATGCGGGAGAGAGAGTGTCGTTACCAAACCATCACCTTCAACGCGATGTCTAGGCACCATCCAAAGCACAAAACTAGATATGAGTTGATTATCCAGCTGAGGAATTGACATAGAATTTTCACAACCACCCACCTAGAACAAAGACAAATCTGTGAGAGCCAGAACCATCCGAATCACCGTAATAATGAGGCTAGACTCCAAAGATATGCATTCGCCTGAGAGGAATCTATCATGTTATGAGACCACCACTCTAGGAGAAAAACAGACATAGAGCAGACAAAAGAAATCCCAG
>APFE030876521.1:42794-54328 GCA_000404065.3 Pinus taeda | reverse complement strand
TCTTGTGTGATGGCCACCGCGTCCATAATATTTCTGTTCTTGAGGAAGTTGTGCTACTCTGGGGTTGAATGCAACGATAACACGCTTCTTATGTGAATAGCAATGATTTTGGAGATTGTCTTATATAAAACATTGGATAAGGAAATTGGTCGATAATCTGAGAATGTTGTTGATAGAGACTTTTTTGGAATCAGAGCTATGTATGTGGAGGTAATCCTGTGACTTATGCAGCTCTTTAATCTTGATTCCTCAACCAAGTGTAGAATGTCATCCTTGAACAGATCAAAAAAGTGAATAAAGAATTCTATGGACCAACCGTCCGGTCCCGGACATACATACTTGGCAGCTGAGTGGAAAACATATGAGAAAGAGCTCAAAAGGATTTCATAACCTGCTGTGTATGATTCAAAATGAGGAAGAAGAATCTGTACTGCTAGAAACTGTCATATATGAATAAGACATTTATATAAAACCAAAATTTTCTACCATAAGTAGATGCTATATGCCCTGAATTTGAAAATCCTGGATCTGGTAGATATTGTTGTCCGCCTTTATCTGCATTCTCCATAAACCTTGGGGCAAAGTTAGGCCCAATTTAGATAAAGCATCAGCCTTTTTGTTTTTGTGCCTTTCAATATGAGAAATAGAATAGTGTTTCCTGTTGTTCCATAACAGGAAACACTATTCTATTTCTCATATCTTGTCCAACCATCCGGCAAGGTGAATGTTTTTAATGTGTTGCTTTGACAAAACATGATCAGTTATTACCTTGGAGTCTCCATAGATTTGCAGTTTTGGAATGTCAAGAAAATTGCTGAAGGAGAGGAGACCCGCTAAAGCCACGGCTTCTGCTATGTTGTTTGTCCCCGGACCAGCGTTCCAATAGATTTCTATAGCTTGTGCATTTGCTATTCTGATGTAAACACCACATGCACAAATACCTTGTTGAGCAGCACCGTCGAAAAATGCACATGGAGTTGTTGTAGCAATCGTCGACATAGATCTACTTCCACTCTCATACCTGTCGCTTGTAGACTCATGATTCCTTCCTTTTTTGCTGCTGTTCTTCCCACATATATCGAGGGCACTGTATAGGGCTATTATGGAATCAGTTACAGAAGAGCTTGTTTCCACCTTTGAGCTGAATATTTTGCCATTCTCCATTTCCATATGCCCCAAATAACCAATATGGGAATGGCTCTCCATTCTTTCTTCATGGTGCTCCATTTTTTAAATGCTTCAGAAATGGATGGAAAAGAACCGAGGGAGAAACCGAAGAGAGTCGCTAGATTCTTCTAGATTGGCCATACCTGTTGACAGTTGAGGAATAGATGTAGATTATTTTCAGAGCTTTCTCTGCACAGCGGGAAAATGGCAAGCCCGTGCCAATTGCATTTTTGTAATTTTTCCCATGTCAGATTCCTATTGTAAAAGACCAGCCACGCAAAAATGATTATCTTGGTGGGGCATCCCGATTTCCACAATGTGGGAGGGAATACTTCTCTAGGGATGTCGATTACATTATTTAGGAGCTGCATATAAACATGTTTTACCTTTACATTTGTGGAACCGTCCATACCTCCCCAAATGAGCAGGTCTTTATTTGCCAATCGGAAAATCCCATGGCCATACAAAGAGGATAAAACAAGATCCTATTGTGCCTTCATGTCTCCACTGAGTTGCAATTCTTCCGAGGTTTTCCATATGGAAATGGCCCCTTCCCATTGCCGGATGGTGCTGGCCCAAAAGAAAATTCCTCTGTTATGGAGCATACTCAACAACCGAGGGGAAACATGAATTTTCCCCGCTCCTCCCGCAAACGCATCCCTTCCTATCAGGATCTGAGAGCCCGTCTGGAATTTCTAGATGATGTTCTGTCTAAAATAAGGTTCCAGCTTCTTGAACCCTCTCCAGATAGCCAATCCATATGGGGACCCAATATGATTCTTCTGAATCCAGTATGCCATGTCCCTGTTATACCTATATTTTGCGCGAATTGCCAAGCTCCATAATGAGTCACCCATGACAACCTTCCACATCGATTTGCATAAAAGAGCTTTTCTGAATTGTGCCAATTCTAAAATGTGCCATCCTCCCAAATTTTTAGGTCGCGTTATTGTAGATAATTTGGTTAAATGAAATTTGTAATGTTCTTTATCACTTCCCCAGATGAAATTGGTGTCATTTTGTTCAAATTTTTGATAATAGCAATTGGAATGAAGAACAAGTGCGCCCAATAGACAATCGTTTGTACAAGAACAACTTGTGTCAGGGTCATCCTACCACCTTTGGACAAGCATAAATTTTCCCAAGTTGCGATCTTCTTGTAAAATCTATCAATAATCCAAGACCAATCCGCCACCCTGTACCCTGAAGATTTCAATTTAAAACCCAAGTACTTAAGCCCATTCTGAAGTGGAATAGCTTGTATGTTATAGAGTTGAGAAAGAAATCGGATCAGATTCCCACTTGTATCTTCAACATAGAAGGAAGACTTCCCTTCATTAACAGGCATGCCTGTAGCACTTTGAAATCTTCGCAAAATTCCATGAAGACAAATCCATGTTTTCCTGCATAACATTGCAGTTATAAGAACATCATCGACAAAAAAACTGCGGGATGAATATATACCTATGCAAATAGGTAGTGGACGACATGAATTTTGTTGGATCGCCTTCTTGATATGGAGGCTGAGAGAGTCCATCACTAATTTGAATAAGAGTGGGGACAAGGAGCATCCTTGCTTGAGCCCCCTGGCAACTTTAAAAAAAGGAGAGGGAAATCCATTGATTATAATAGCGTAATTAACCTCCTCCACACACGTCATTATCCATCTAGAGCACCTGTGATTAAGACCGATCTTGGCAAGAAGACATCGAATGAATCCCCAATCCACACTGTCATAAGCCTTTCTTAAATCTATCTTCAATACAACAGCCTCCAGTTTCCTTGTATGAATAGAATGAAGTGACACTTGTGTGATGGCCACCGCGTCCATAATATTTCTGTTCTTGAGGAAGTCGTGCTGCTCTGGGGCTAAATGCAACGATAACACACTTCTTATGTGAATAGCAATGATTTTGGAGATTGTCTTATATAAAACATTGCATAAGGAAATGGGTCGATAATAAGAGAATGTTGTTGATAGAGACTTTTTTGGAATCAGAGCTATGTATGTGGAGGTAATCCTGTGACTTATGCAGCCCTTTAATCTTGATTCCTCGACCAAGTGTAGAATGTCATCCTTGAACAGATCAAAAAAGTGAATAAAGAATTCTATGGACCAACCATCCGGTCCCATACATTTATCCTTTTGGAATGATTTCATCGTGGCCAGAATTTCATCTTCAGTGACTTCTGAAAATAGGGTAGCATTTTGGCTTTCATCAAACATAGAGGGATATAGATCAATGCCCCAAAGGATATCTTCAATTCAACTTCTGATCTCTCAGCTATAAGCCTTTTTGAAGTAATTTATAGCTTCGCGGGTTATATCTTCTTGAGTATAAACAGATTTACCAGCGTCATTCTTTATCTCTCGGATCATATTAGCCTGCCTTCTTCTGTTTGCAAATCTGTCAAAGTACTTTGTATTTTTGTCACCTTCTTTGATCCATATGGCATGGCTCTTAAGATGCCAAGTGGATTCCTCCTCTGCTAATATCTTTTGTTTCTTTTTCCCAAGTCCCCATATTCTTTTCCGAATCTTTAATGATATGGAATCACTTTTAAAATGTGTGGATAAGATTTGCAATTCTTTGTCTATGTTTTTCAACTCCTTCCTGTTTGATTCTGCTTTGTCTCGCTGCCATTTTTTTACTTTGCTGTGGAGAAGTGCCATACACTTGATAAAGTCCAAAGACTGATGCTGAGGCGGACCTGAATGATTCTTCCACGACTCCTTAATAAACTGGTTGAAGTGTTCATCCAAGAGCCAAGTATGGTTGAATTTAAATGGATAGCCATATTTACATCTGATATTATTCCATTGTATATATATATTGGCCGATGATCAGATATGTGTTCAGGGACAATTTTCTTCATTGGCAGACCAAATCTTTCTATCAACTTCCCGTGAATGATATATTTATCCAATATTTTAGCCAAGAAGGAGTCGCTTGACTGCCCGTTATCCCATGTCGGTCCCCGACATATAGGCTGGATATCTATAAAATTATTTTGGATAATTGCATTTCGGATCATGCGGCCGATCGGATCAATTTTCCTGCCATAGCCCCAGGTTTCATCATTACACAAAGTGCAATTGAAATCACCTCCAATCAATAAGGAATCTATATCCATGATCTCAGATGAAAAAAACTTTTCCCAAAATGGATAGCGATGTCTATATGGGGCGTATATATTTAAAATATGCACCGGTTCATGACAATCACGAAAACATGCTAAAATTAGAATGCCAGCAAAACAATGAAAAGCAACTGCATTGATCCATTTAGGGTCCCATATTACAGCGAAGCCTCCAGACAACCCTACAACGTTGGTAGCCACCATGTGCCAAGAAGGAAACATCCTTCTAAAATAAGCTATGGTTTGAGCTCGATCATGCATTGTTTCTTGGATCAGAAGCATTCTAGATTTAGTGGAGCAAAAAAGGTCCTTCAGAGCCAAATATTTCGGGCCGGCTCCTAAGCCCCGAATGTTCATGGATAAGATGTTATACATTGCAACCATTAGTTGGCCGACATGCTCTAAGAGGCCTTCTTGAGGAGAATTCTTCCTCAGCAATTTCTCAAATAGGAATATTAATCAGATTTAGTTCTTTTGGGGACATTGCCTTCCTACCTTTCCTCCCACAAAAATGCCTACTTCCCCGCTTCTCTTTTCGCCGGACTGTTATATTCCCTGCCGATCTAGGGTTGATTACTGGGGATGGGGATCGATCAGGTTTATGTATAGTAAGGGGTTCCAGATTTAATGAAGCCTTTTGTAACAACATATCTAAATCACATTCAAAGGAATTAATCTCAAATGATCGCGGGGAATTATAAGGGGTAAAAGATTCACAAATAGCCTTCCCTTTTGATTCGGCTCTTCGCATCCCAGTAGGAGAAGGGATCTCAGAGGGAATGAGGGGTTTGTTGATAGGGACGGAGGGGAAGAAGAAATATAAAGGATGGATTTAGATGGACCGGCCTACAACGGTTTCTCAATCATCGGGGGTAGGGGAATGGTTACGTCAGGGGAGGGTTTAGGAGGATATGGAGGCATGGGAAGGCCCAACGGCGGGGAAAGCAAGTTATTGGATCGCCGATGAGATGGCTCAGGAGTATGGACAGATTGAGGCCGTCTTTCTTCATGAGAGTTGACCTGCCTATGAGGACTAGCAGAAAGCGAACGGGAGCGATGGAAACTAGGAGATCGATCGATGTATTTCTGATTACAGTTGGAGCGAAGAGACTTAGGATTAAATCCCTGGAAAGGATTAACATTGAGATTCTGTTCCAAATGTTCACTAACAGATGAGACACCAGCATATTTCTCCGTTATAGCCATTTTTCTATATCGAACAGTATTTCTGCGAGGGCATTGTGGAAGGAGGTGGCCAGTCCTATGGCATGCCGAGCACTGAAAAGGTACTCCCCAATAGTCTAAATGCTGGTGGACATTAGACATATTCTAATTCAAATCAATAGATTCAGGAAACCTGCCCCTAAATCCATTCTTGATAAGGACCCATGCGACATGCTTATCCTTTGCACCAATACAACAGGGGTCGACGTAAATGAATTTCCCAACAGCATTCCCAATTTTCTTTATTCCATAGTTCAATAGGCAATCCCGGTAGCTTGAGCCATATATAGCTATTCTGAGGAGTGGATCTAAGAGGGTTGAAGCCTATGTACCACTTGTGCAGAACTAGAAAGCTGTGATCCTGGACCCAAGGCCTGGAGAAAATAAATTCTAAATCACGATCTCGGAGGAAGTGAAAACTGAACCAGTTGTTCATAAGTTTAACAATGGTAGGGGCATATCCAAGAAGGGAAGACCATTTGGCTGCAATCCAGCTTTGAAATTGTGACTCCTCCATTGATGAGAAGTGTGAGAGACCCACGAGTGCCTGCTTTTGCAAACTCGATATCCTATCAAATAATAGGGGGCCGCCCAAGTTTATCGCTTCAGGCGGCGGCGATGTCTTAACTGGCCGGTAATGTTTGCGGTTTGGTGGATGACGAGGATCATCACCGAATGATGATTGTTCCCTCTGGGTGGGCGGAATAATATCCTCATACAACGTGGAAGCCCAATCAACATTTGCAGTCTTGTTGACATGGGGCTTTTTAGCTTCTACTACGGCCCTCACTAAAGCCGAGGCCACAGAGTTGTCAGAGGGGAAATCCATGAACAAGGACAGGAAAAAGAGATTACAAGGACCAGTTCTGGATTCACAGAGATTTGCCACCCAAGAAAGTACCTCAAGGCATATTATAAAAAAGGATAAAATCCCAAAATAGTCAAAGAAGGAAGTACGTCTTCGTCCGAATATAGAAGGGATCACATGATGGATTTAATGAGATAAAGCCAGCGGTGAGACTCACAAGGCACTAGAAACTTCCCTCTATATGGAATGAATGAGTTGATCCCTCGGAACTAGAGGAAACAAGAGGAATGGCAGCGAACATTAAATAAGGAAAAGATTATAGTAATGAGGCCACCTAATCAATCGACAGTCGATCCCCATCGGCGGAAAATTCAAATCCCCCGACACCAGAAAATGAACAGAAAGCACCAGCTCAAAAAAATCACAGGAGGACGAATGCGGGCATACAATGCAACAACAGTAAATCTCATAAACACACCAGCAATGACCTATCCTGAGACGAAAGTCTGAATATGGTTAGGAAATGATAAAGAATTTCTTAAGAAAATTGGTAATCATTCCCCACCAGTCAAGGAAAGAGGTCCCCGGCATATATAAGAAAGCAGTGTAACCATATATGTATATATGCTTCTTTTTTATAATAACCAGGAAAACTCTGGATACCACCTAAAAGAGAGTCCAATCTCATTCCATATCATGTTATAACAGAGTTGAAAACAGAACTATAAAAGATAAAACGATATGGAACTAACCTGTACTTCGAGCGTACCAAGTGGAGAGCACCGCGTTGATGACAGAGCTTCAATTATCATAACCAAAATGACAGACCATCCCTGAAGTATCGCAGCTACATAATAATTTATACTGCAGTAGAATAGAACAGAGACTGAAGCGGGAACTATGGATAAGAGCCACAAAATGTTCAGTCTCGTCTACCCAGGAAATGGCTTGTTCTGGAGCCAAAACCTCCAACAGTAACCAAACGGTGAAAATAAGGAAGAAAGAAAATCAATGATCGAATACTGTGGGAAAGAGATTTGCCAAGCGTCACCCCAGGCAGAGTGTGAGGCAGGTCAGCCACGTAGAGCTAAAACATGCAGGAAGAAGCAGTGGCTAGAGAATGAGGTAGGTCTAGCCACGTAGAGGCGTAGTATGCAACAAACCATCAGCAAACATATCGCATGCTCCTATAGGCGAGAGAGAGGTAACCATGGAGGGACATTACCTAGTGAGAAGATCAACCCACTACCATACACGAAACAAGTCCGCTATCCAACTACCGACCCATCAAGACACTGTGCCAAAAAACTCTAAAGATGCGCTCCAAGTAGGTTACCTGTAGAAGATGCAGGTGCTCTCTAACTCGGCAGCTCTCGGCATTGATGAATCCGCAGTGATCTCTACTTTTAAAATCAGAACAAAACTTCATCATAACTAAATTAAAATCTTGTGGAATAATTTTTATAAAAATATCATTTTAAATGGATAAAATTATAATGTATAATGTAAAAATATTTACCTAAATTATATATTTTATCAATATCAAACGATTACAATTCATTTTAAATTAAAATTAATTCGTATTCCTTCTATAGAAAATTAAATTCATAATTTATTAGTTTCTAATCATTTTATTTTGATTAAAATTAAAATATAAATATTTTACAAATAAGTGCTTAAAATTTTTATAATTCATTCTTCCTAATAGTTTAATTTAAATAAATTTCATCCTTTAGTTAAATTTAATATAAAATATTTTCATATGATTCAATATTTTAGATTTGAATAAAAAGAAAAACCAAACCAAACCAAAATATTAGGTAAACTAGACCTTTAAAATTTGAGAAGGAAAACGTCGCAAATATTCTTAATCGTTGTGGTTCACCAATTGTGGTAGATTCCGTTCACTTTGATGCGATAGAATCAATATCGTGAACATTTTTTTATTTTTCATTGAAACGGTTAAAATGGGTGGTGGGGCCATCAAATCCCTTGGATTCTTTAGTTTTGAAATCCCCACAAGATTGATAAAGTTCCATTGAAATTTATTATTTATTATTTCAATGCATTTTCAATTAAATTAAACAACATTATTAAAGAAATTAAAAATATAATAGAGTTTATTACTTTAATTTAAAATTATAATTAATAATCATTTTAATGATAAAATGCTTAAAATCAATTAAGATTAACCTGCATAATTGAAAAAAAATTGCGAAAAAATCATATTCGATTCGAACTAGCTACTTATATTCAACTATAACAGTTAATCAAACTCAACCACAATGAATTATAATGGTTAACTATAGTCATTCTGTAAACAAAATTAAAATAGTTAAAATGACTAATTCAAAGTTAATCAAACATAACCACGATAATTCATACTTAATCAAACTCAACCACGAACACCACGATCAATTATAATAGTTTGATCGATGAATTATAATTCATAGTTAATCAAACTCAACCAAGATAATTCATAGTTAATCAAACTCAAGCACGATCAATTATAATAGTTTGATCGATGAATTATAATAGTTAACTTTGGTGAACCATTATAGTCATAAATGGGTCAATCATCGTCAACTCCGGTTCCGTTAACGCCTTCGTCGCCATGGCGTTTATGACGGTGACCGGGTAACTGTTATAGGGCTGTGTGGTGAAGCCAGAACGTGTGTGTACAAACTCTCGGGATGGATTTCGGAGAAGCGAGTGGAGGGTTTTATAGCGGATTTCAAAATACAGGAAACAAAATCATAATGTGGCGAATATTTCTTAACCGAGTGGAGGGTTTTATAGCAGATTTCAAAATACAGGAAACAAAATCATAATGTGGCGAATATTTCTTAACCGTTGTGGTTGACCAAATGGGTTGTGATGTATAGTGTCGGGTTAAAGTGGGAACATGGCTCTGTTGTTTGGGATCCATTTGTTTTACAAGTGTGTCGATTGAAGGTTAATACAACTTACCAAATTAATTTAAAATGGTGTTCTTTGTTCACACTCTAAGCAATCTGAAAATCAAATTATGCAAGCACGGTCATCTGTCCGCCATTAAAGTAGCAGCCTAATTGTATTTTACATGAAACAGATCGTGGCTAAAAACACTGCTAAAGATACGCCCATGGCAAACGGTCTGAATGGGGCACCCGCAGCTGAAGCGTTGCCTTTGGTTTTTGCAAGGGGATTTGCCTCATTACTCCCATCTGTGCTGGAATTTGGCGTACTATGACCCGACAGAGTATGAGCACAGCGAATAAATGGCGGTGGACCGGAAGCTAAAGGAGTCTCCGGCGCGGCAATAGGAGACCCCATGGTAGGAGTAACTGGAAAAAAGGTTCCGCAGGAGGTGTCACTGGTGGTGCAGGAGGTGTCGTTGCGGGTGCGGGAATCGAACTTGAAAACATCACGGCAACAAAGATAAGAAACTAATAGTTTACAAAGAAATTAACGAACAGGTAATGGGCAAAAGAAAATGCAGAGAACTTACCTGGGACGGTATTTGGGAGCGTCACTGGAAGGCCTGCGGTGGGCGGTTTGAATGGAACAGTAACATCTGCAGATATTTTCAGAAAAGAAGGAAAAGATTACTCCAAAGCCGTCGGCACTGCTTAAAGAGTTCCATTATTAGGATTTATTTGTGTATCTGTGCACTGTCGGATAGAAGATGTGCTGATCTTGCACACTTTGCTGGTAGGTCTCGAACCCGCGCCCAGTTCACAGGAATACCAAGGGGACTCGATGCAGAGGAAACAGGCCAGGCAGGCATGTGAATTAATGGCAACCGCCGCAAAGAAGGCACAGAATACTGAGTTGGGGCCCGTAACGTAGCCGATGCACGGAGACAGAGTCAACATTAACCTTGGGCGTTCTAGCGGGGGCTGGAGGAGCGCCGATCTGAGTTGCAACCCCAATGGTGTTTCCCGCTGCCACGACTAATGTTGCTATGACAAGCCGCCTCTGCCTTGCTACGTCCGCCATTGTTATTGCTTTTGGTGGCGTTGGAAGAAGAATGGAGGATGAACGTGAGTTCAGAGAAGTGTTGGTGCAAGTGGTTTTAATTTTTAAATGGTGGGAAAGAAAGGAAGTGGCGCCATTCAAGAAGAAGCACGACATACGAATGTAAGAAAGATGGCGAATATTGGGAGTTTTAGAAAGCAGTGTGGTTTCTAACAAACCCGCCAACATAAAAGTTTGTTTGGTAACATAAAGTTTTATTTTGTTCTATTTCTAAATAAATTTTAATGATTCATGTATAAATTAATTTTATAGTTTTAATTAAGGTACTAAATGATAATGATTTTAATTATTAAAAAAACCAACGTGAAAAGCCGCCGGAAGAAAAATATATTTATTATAGTATTATTTCATTTCATTTTTTATTTTATTTATAAGAAACGTAGATTTATCGAAATTTATAGTATTATTTCATTTTACTTTATTTATAGTAGTTATCTTTATAAGCTTTTTAGAGTATGGATAATGCGCCTTCCATTACATGTTTTTATAGTTTTATTATGTAGTGTTTTAAGATTAATATGGTTTTTTATTTTATATTTTGGTAGACTTGTTTTTATTTTTATTTTAATTGGTAATTGTAATTAGAAATAGTGTTGAAGAATTATTTTAAATGAAAAATAAATAAATAAATTATGGTTTTGTTTTGTATTTTTAGTTGTTATATATCTTGTCATGGATAATAACCAATGTAATAATAAGAAGTATCCAAAGTGTGAGTTTGTAAAAGTATGATTGGCACATATATGTGTATGACAAAAAGTTGCAATATGTTTGATAAAAAAAATGAAGAAGTTTTCAAATGAAAAACTAGCAAAGTAAATCTCAATAAAAAGTGAAGTATTGTGAAGTAGTCCAAACTCAAACTAAAATTCAGATAATATGGAAATAAAGGAAAAAATGAGTGGGATAAGTATTAAGATTATAGATAGAGTTTAGAAATATTTATACAATTTTGTAATAATTTTATAATAATGGTTTGTTTCTAGCATGGCATTTTTGAATTCTAAGAAATTACATAAAATTTTATTTATAAACATAATATGTTTAAAGTAAGTTTATTGGCATATAATTTTAAAAAAAGAAACAACAACCCAATTTAGAAATTCTTAAGATTAGAGATCTACCCTGAGTAGATTGGTTTTAAAACTAGGTTTATTTATTAAATTGATTTTAA
>APFE030876521.1:6969-42497 GCA_000404065.3 Pinus taeda | reverse complement strand
ATTTTGTAACGGGATTTGCCAATTGAGACCGGAAATTTGCCTAGAGAGCCAAAACCAGGCAAATTTGTCCAGAGAATCAGAACTTGACACTAGGATTTCAAGAAAAGGCCAGATTTCCAAAATTTCACTGGCTCACAAACAAATTTTACAGACTACAAAAAATTTGGAACGTATATTAAAAATGTAAAACTATGAAAGCGGTCTTTTTTTTCAATTATTTTGGTTTGATTTTAATAATAATCGATGTTGGTTCCGATATGCGCAGAGCCGAGTTAAGAAAATTATATATATTTGATTAAATTCGTTTTGATTTTATATATATAAAAAGATTGAATACAACTTTTAATTTGTTCACTAACATAATTTTTATAAATTAATATAAAATGCACTTTGTTTTTATTATTTATAAACAACCTGAAAGTAAATGATGAAGTTAAATACACTTTAGTGTAGGTTAGGAAATTATAAATATTTATAAACAACAATTCCCAAAGATATGATTGGGAAACCCACACTTTCTTATTTTATTAATTGCAAAGTCAATAAAGGAGCACTATTTCATGACACGGAGAGCACTCAATTATTTAAACTGATTCCTAAATGTCGAGGATATTTACAGTCACACACAAACTAATTCTCTGCACAATAAAATAAGTAGCAGTGATGACATTAAAACCTCCCTCGCAAGATTACTCCCATGGTGAGGCTGAAGGTCCACACCCTAAAAACTGCAGAAACGGAGACTCCAGAACACTGCAAAAACGGAGGCTCCATTGTTAGTTGTGGGGTGACTCTTCGCCACGCTCACACTGGAGCTGCTACTGCTAGAATTATTACCACTGGAAAACCCATTGGAGGTGGTGCCGGCGTTGTAGTTGGAGTCTTCGTCGCTGTGGACGGCCGGGAGAAGGAAGGGCTGAAGGATCAGGTGCGATGGCCACGGGATTCGAACCTGGAACATCGCAGGAAACAAAAATAAATACTACCGCAAATATGAGAGCAATTAAAAGCAGAAAGCAACTGAAAACATGCCTGGAGACTTGGGAGAAACAGGCAGGCCCGACATTGGCGTGAGAGGGACACCGATTGCTGCAAATATCGATACGAAATTAAATTAAAGCGTGGGAATTGAATTAATAAGAGTTCGATTTAAAATATTGAGATTGGGTTCTGTGGGTACCTGAGCACCGAGTTGCAAGAGAGGGGGTGGTAACGTTACACGCTGCAGGAAGGGCGAGAGCCTGTGTTTGATTGACGGGAAACCCCAACGGATTTTGAGTGCCCAAGAACTGGCAAAGGCAGGTCGCTGCGTTGTTGACAATGACCGCCACGAAGGCGTTGCAGCAAGCTTCGGTGACTTTGTCTCGTTGCTTCCCATGATGTAGTTGTGTAATGACTCACGTAAATTTATAAAATAATTTTTATAGGTAAAAATATTGGACAAGGATTATTGTTCTTTTTGTAATGATTGAAATACTATTAATTCAGAATTTGAGTATGGATTAAGTAAATCACATATAGTAACTTAGTATGAGGAAGTTATTCTCTTTTCTTGATAATGTTAAAAAAAAAACAGTTGCCAACAAAAGAGGGGAAACCCTAATTGTTTTTCTTCTTCTTTCCTTAGTAAATATGGGGAAGAAAAAGAGACTGGGTTGTTGAGGAACAGACGGGAGGAAAAGAAAAGAAAGCATGCTAAGTCTGGTGAAGACGAAATAGTATGGCACAGATGGTGCACTGAATTTGCTGAAGGCAGTGGTCTGGCAAATATGCTTGGGGGAGACTCAATTTTATTGACGAGTCTCGTGGGCAGGAGGAAATACAAACAAGAAAACAGTGTCCCAAACCTTGGAGAGGTGTGGGAACAATGAGAGCGGAAGTACAAGTAAGTATGACTGTGGATTCCATCTTATTTATAAAAGATTGTATCATTAAGGAGCACCACGGTGGTGGTATTAAGTATATAGATAAACTGTTTGCTTAAAAGAAGACTTAGCAGTGTTCTGGATGGGACATGGTTACGGACCTTGTTCGGAAACAATATTGGTAAAACCCAACTAGGCCAGGAGTAGGGGTTCTTATGTTTAAGAAGTTTACAGGTGTCCGTTAAGACTCCTGTCACCCCTTAAGATCCAGGAAAAGAAACCTGGAAGGTTGTAGGTTACATTAGAAGAAGAGAAAAATATTTATAAGTCGGTGACCACAGTGAATTGGGTAGTAGTAAACTGTAAGTAAAACAAAAAAAAATTGTAAACAAATTTTAGAAATAAGGGTATACAGCTCGAGAGACCCATGATAGAAAAGAACAGAGTAAAATCTTCTGCAATTGAGTATATCAGGGAAATTCTTTTAAAGAAAAACTGTAGTGAAACTTCATTACAAATAAATAAATACCCAATAGAAATATCAGGATATAACATTACAGTTAAAGCCCAGGACAATGTCGATACAACGTCGTAGAACCTCATAGAGTCAAAATGTGGTCGGCGGAAACGTATAAATCAACTGCAAGAGCCTTGAATATAATCATTATTCGGCATATGCATACACAGATACTTTCTCAAGCAAGTAATGAACGAAAACATTTGGAACCCAAAGGACTAATTCAAAACACTATAACAGTCCAAACCGAATGGCCTCGATTCTTAATGAATACAGTCATGGCAGAATAAGGAGAGCCGAATGAAAGAAATTTCAAGTAATGAAAACCTTTAAATAAGAATCTTTCTTAGACATTCTTAATACTGCGCGCTAATATATACATCAACCAAACAACAAATTCGAATATATGTAAATCTCTTAACAGAAGAATAGCCGTGCGAATAATGAAAGAAAATATTTTCAAATAGAAGAATTCCTCTATGCCGAGACCTGTAGGTTGAATCTGCAGAACTATCCTAAGGATTCGAGACCTGAGGCTCGAAATTTCATCACTTACAACGGAACCAAAGAAGCACAGAAGGAAAGTATAAACCGTATTTTATATTAACAGTAAACTTTTATACAAGAGCATGCAGACGGGTTAGGACCCGGTCGGAGGAGTATAACAAAACCCTTGTAGCAGAACTAAAACAATATCCATATAACTCTTGGCCAGTTAAACCATTAAATGACCAGTACTGAGTATATATTACATCCAAATAATTTACCGGACTGTTGTCCTCAAATAAACAAAATACACATCGATACAATCATTTAAGTTCTACGAGGATAGAAGCCTCATTAGAAACACCTATGGATGGCTCACACAGTCGAGAAACAATCGTAGGCATCCTCTGAAACTATCACTGAACCTGACAATGAAATGATTAAGGTTAAGCCGTGGAACCGACATCCTGCCAAACAATAGCCGGGGTAGCAAGGGTTCGGTTGAACTCACCTGGGAAGTTTATCATTATATATGAGCAAGGATGGTTACCCTTCCATCCTCGGCGACGAACGATTCCAGCTCTGCCAACCACACAATGAAATAAGTTAGAACCATCCACGACTACCATAACCAATTTCAGGATTAATGTAAAGGAATAAAAAACATGAATGTTATCTGCGTTGCTGAGCAAGGTCGAAGCCCTCGGCTCACCTTCGAGCGAAATGGGCAAACAAGATAAACCTCTGTATCAACTCACCTTCATACAGAATGGGCAAGAACAAGTCTCAGTATCGATTCACCTTCGAACGGAATGGGAAAAAAAAATCTCTATATCGGCTCACCTTCGAATGGAATGCATCAGAGCCGTAGCCGGAGGAACCCTCTGGAGGCGGGCTCGCAAACTCAAATGAAGCCCTAAACCCTTTAGACGTTGCCTTGTATAATAGGACAGTGCTTATCCACCGTTCGATGGAGTAAAGTGAACAACCTTCGTCAATTTCCTCCAGAATCTCGAGGATCGACTTCCCTACAGGAAGTATTAAATGTCAACAGCTATCAACAACAGTCTCCTAGAGTGCCAACGCAGATGGGGTAAGAAAATCTCGAGGGAAGTCCACCTGTCACGCTCTTGGGCAGTTGACATTAACTCATTTTGGAAAAATCAAACCACCATCGTACCAACAGGAATAACCTTTAGTACTTAACATCTGCATACCGAATCAAGGGTTAAGTGTAAAGTGGATATGACCATAATATTTACCATATAAGGTGGGCACGGTAATTATACCGTGTACATTAATGTAAAACCAATTAATTTTATTTTTTTTTATCAATATTTCATTCTGATAGGAGTTGTGACATGTGGTATCAGAGCCCAGTTACAAAACTGAGGCCTCTAGGAAAATAAAACTAAAAAAAGAAATATGAATAACAGTGGCATACATAAATGTTATCAATGATAAAAATACATCTAACCATTTAGTTGCTAATAGCATGCTAATGTTTCTCTCATTGTTGTCATTTAATTTCATGATCAAGTACAGGACCAGAAGTCCAAGGAACTACAGTATGAGGAGGACAGATAGTACATCTCGTAGATATGCCATGGGACAGGGAGCACATGGTCCCGAAAACAACCCTGAGCTATGTGTACAGCTCAGGGAAGAAGACAGAGTTACAAACCATGCGATTTTGGAAACGTTGCAGGAGCTTAAGAATGAGATGGCTCATTTACGAGAAGACAATGCACGATTAACAATGGAACATGAAAGAATTTTAAAAAGTTTGTCCGATAGGCAGAACTAGCCACCAGTTAATCCTAGCACAGAGCAGCAGAGAATATCAGAAGAACAGAACCATCACATACCCCCTGAGAGATCAGAGGAATAAGAGGAATGTTCTGACAATGCATTTGAACAACAAACTTCAAAAAGACAAAGGGTGGAGTTGCAAGGAGAGTTCCGCAAGATTAAACCACCACACTTTGACGGGGAACAGGAAGAAGCAGCTGAAGCATGGTTAATTAACATGAATAATTATTTTCAGCTGTACGAGTATGACCATAACCTTAAAGCACGGTTGGCTATTTTTCAATTGCAGGGAAAGGCCACCCTATGGTGGGAAGAAGTCAAGATAGTAAAGGGAGTGACTGAGCAAACAATTACTTGGGAAAAATTCCAAAGGTACTTTAAGGAGAGATATTTGAACGAATTCTTCTACGATGAAAAGGCAAGAGAATTCCATGATCTACGGTTAGGACAACAGACTATGGATGAATTTATCACCCGTTTTACCTCCTTGCTTCGCTATGTGCCATATATAAGAGAGGGAAAATAAAAAGTGCAACGATTTGTTAGCAGTCTGCCACCGTATATGCGGGAGAGGATTGAGTTTGACAATCCAAAGTCAATGGACGAAGCAATCCGTAAAGACAGGATCTGTTATCAACAAAGTAAAGAAAAAGGGGAGACTGCTGGAAAAAAATGGAATGAGAAAAAGGGCTTCAAGTCAATCGGCCATAATAAAGGAAATCGCAGTGGCGGAAGCAAGGGGAATGGCAAGGGACCAAATAGCAGAAGTACACCAAGAACTGCATCCAAATTTAGGACAACGAATGAATCCAGGATCAGCGATCAGCATGCAAGATTGGACAGGGAAGGGGCAGCAAGGCCTCTGGTACAGTGCTGGGGTTGTGGGGGACCACACTACGTTAAAAATTGTCCACAGCGGAAGGGAACGGAACAGCTATCCCAAATCCATGAAGTCTCAACAGTTGGCGAAGTTGGACGTAGCATACCAAGAATTAATGTAGCTCTGGATGATCGACAGGCGGAATATCAACCAACCATGGTCGAATTTGAAGGTAAAATCTCAGACCTTACAATAGCTGTTTTAATTGACCCAGGGGCTACACTAAGTTATGTGAGTCCAAAGGTAGTGGAACGCTATAAATTGCAGCCTGTTAAATTCAAAAACCCATGGCTAATACAACTAGCTACGGGAGCCAAGAGGCGAGTAACAGCAAAAATCAATGATTGTTCTTTCACCATAGCTGGACAACCAGTAATGGCTGATCTGAACGTACTCCCCCTCGGTTCATATGATATTTTAATTGGCATGGATTGGTTGGAAAGACACTGGTCGTTAGTTGATTGTAAAACCAAGATTATTTATTATAAAGATCAGCATGGAGCTAGAAAAGAAATGCAAGGAATTAAGCGACCAGTGCAGGTCCGACCAATAACTGCAACCCAACTAGCAAAATGTATCCAAAAGGGGTGCCATATTTATGCTATTCAAGTAGGTTATGCGGATTCCAAGGACAAAACAACTACCTTGGATAATATTCCTATTATATAAGAGTTTGCAGATGTATTTCCGGAAGAGATTCCCGGAATACCGCCAAAAAGGAATATAGATTTTACCATAGAGTTGGTACCGGGCGCAACCCCAATGTCACGAGCACCCTCAGAATGAGTGTGCCCGAATTAACAGAATTGAAAATGCAGCTGCAAGAATTACTAGATAAAAACTATATGCGACCCAACGTGTCTCCTTGGGGAGCCCCTAGATTATTTGTCAAGAAAAAAGACGGAACCCTTCGGATGTGCATTGATTACCGTCAGTTGAATAAACTGACCATCAAAAATAAATATCCTTTACCGCGGATTGACGAACTGTTTGACCAGGTGAGAGGTGCAACTGTGTTCTCTAAGATTGATTTGCGATCAGGTTACCACCATATCCGAATTAAAGAGGAGGACATTGCTAAAACGGCTTTAAGAACAAGGTATGGTCATTATGAATTTGTGGTACTACCTTTCAGGTTAACCAACGCCCCTGCAACTTTCATGTGTTTAATGAACAACATTTTTCATCAATATCTCGATCGATTTGTGCTGATATTTATCGATGATATATTAATATACTCCCGCACCACCGAAGAGCACCAGGAACACCTTAGAATGGTGCTACAGACCCTTCGAGAGCACCAGTTATACGCTAAGTTTAGTAAATGTGATTTCTTTAAGGAAGAAATCCAGTACTTGGGTCACGTAATCACCAAAGATGGGATTGCAGTGGATCCAGAAAAGATAAAAGCCATAATGGAGTGGCCTGTACCAAGGGATGTAGCGGATATCCGGTCCTTTATGGGATTAGCCGGGTATTATAGACGGTTTGTGGAGGGTTTGTCCAAAGTGGCTTTCCCTATCACTTCCTTGCAGAAAAAGGGGAGAGCATTCCAATGGACCCCAAATTGTCAGAGAAGCTTTGAGCAATTGAAGCATCTGCTTACCTCAGCACCTATTTTGAGTATAGCTGATCCTGACAAGGACTATGTGGTATGCACTGATGCAAGCAAAGAAGGATTGGGGGGCATACTAATGCAAGAAGGTAAAGTGATTGCGTATGAGTCAAGAAAATTAAAAGAGCATGAATAGAAATATTCTGCTTATGATTTGGAGTTGGATGCTGTTATACATGCCTTAAAAATGTGGCGGCATTACCTTATGGGAAGGAAGTTTTTATTGTTGACTGACCATCATAGTTTAACAAATTATTTTAGCCAGCCCACTTTAAACGCTAGGCAAGCTCGGTGGGTGGAATTTTTAAGCGACTTTGATTTCGATATTAAACATTTGCAAGGAAAGGAAAACCGAGTGGCAGATGCCTTAAGTCGAAAGGTGCAAAACTTGTACGAAATCTCCCTTAGTGGTTGGAAAAGTTCTCTTTGGCAAATAATAAAGGAAACAACAGAGAAAGATGCTGAATACCAGCAAATAAAACAGCAATTACAGCAGTCCGACAGTGAGAAAGGCCAGCAAGAATATGAGTTGGATGATGTAGGGATGTTGTACTACAAGAAAAGGATATATGTACCAAACCAAAGTAGTATTAAAAATCTGATATTGGATGAATTCCACACCAGCCACTATGCGGGTCATCCGGGATACCAGAAAATGATCACTGCAATTTGGAAAAATTATTTTTGGCCAGGAATGAAGAAGAACGTGGCTGAGTACTTGGCACGGTGCTTAGAATGCCAACAAATTAAAGCAGAACATCAGCATCCAATAGGATTATTGCAACCATTACTTATTCCAGAATGGAAATGGGAAACCATTTCCATGGACTTTATCACTGGATTACCTAAGACAAAGAGGAACAACGATTCTATTATGGTGGTAGTAGACAAGTTGAGTAAAGCTGCACATTTTATACATGTGCAATCTACGTACAAGGCTGCACAGATTGCTCATATTTTTATGCAAAATGTGTTTAAGTTATATGGGCTTCCAAAAATAATAATTTCAGATCGTGATGTGAAATTCACATCAGCCTTTTGGAGAATGTTATTCGCTGAATTAGGAACTCGGCTGAACTTCAGTACAGCATATCATCCCCAAACTGGCGGACAGACGGAACAGGTAAACCAAGTAGTTGAGGATATGTTAAGGGCTTACATAATGCAGCAACCTATGTTGTGGGAAGAATATCTACACTTGGTAGAATTCGCGTATAACAATGGGTATCATACATCAACACAAATGAGTCCTTTCGAAGTCCTGTATGGCCGAAAATGCCGTACACCTTCAAGCTGGGGTGGACCGGAAGACAGGTTGAGTTTAGGCCCTGATATGCTTAATGACATGGAAGACATGGTGAAAAGGGTACGTGTTAATTTGAAAGCTGCTCAAGGCAGACAGAAAAATTTTGCTGATCGGAAAAGAAGATTTAAGGAATACCAAGTTGGAGATCATGTTTACATCAAAATTCAAGCCAGAAAGAGTACATTGCAGTGGAGCGGGTGTGCCAAATTGGCACCCCAATACTGTGGACCTTTCCAAGTTTTGGCAAGAGTTAGACCAGTGGCTTACCAACTCGCCCTGCCAAGCCACATCCGGGTTCACAATGTTTTTCATGTATCAATATTTAAAAAACATGTCTATGACCCTATGCATGTGATCAGATGACAGGATATTCAGGTCGAATCGGAAGGAGAGGTCCTGGTCGAACCTCTGAGCATCCTCGACCGGAGAGAAGTGCAGTTGCGGAGACGAGTTATTACCTAAGTTAAAGTACAATGGCGACATTTTGGGCCTGAGGAGGCCACTTGGGAAGCTGAAGCACTAATGAAAAGGACCTATCCAGGACTATTCGTGGCTGAAAGACATCGAGACGATGTCCAGTCTCAGGGGGAGGAGATGTAATGACCACGGTAAATTTATAAAATAATTCTTATGTTGATACAATTATAGGTAAAAACATTGGACAAGGATTATTGTTTTTTTTGTAATGATTGAAATATTATTAATTCAGAATTTGAGCATGGATTAAGTAAATCACATATAGTAACTTCGCATGAGGAAGTTATTCTCTTTTCTTGATAATGTTAAAAAAAAAAGCAGTTGCCAACAAAAGAGGGGAAACCCTAACTGTTTTTCTTCTTTCCTTAGTAAATATGGGGAAGAAAAAGATACCGGGTTGTTGAGGAACAGACGGGAGGAAAAGAAAAGAAAGCATGCTAAGTCTGGTGAAGACGAAATAGTATGGCACAGATGGTGCACTGAATTTGCTGAAGGCAGTGGTCTGACAAATACGCTTGGGGGGAGACTCGATTTTATTGACGAGTCTCGTAGACGAGAGGAAAGACAAGCAAGAAAACAGTTTCCCAAACCTTGGAGAGGTGTGGGAATGGTGAGAGCGGAAGTACAGATAAGTATGACTGTGGATTCCATCTTGTTCATAAAAGATTGTATCATTAAGGAGCACCATGGTGGTGGTATTAAGTATATAGATAAACTGTTTGCTTAAAAGAAGACTTAGAAGTATTCTGTATGGGACATGGTTATGGACCCTGTTCGGAAACAATATTGGTAAAACCCAACTAGGCCAGGAGTAGGGGTTCTTATGTTTAAGAAGTTTACAGGTGTCCGTTAAGACTCCTGTCACCCCTTAAGATCCAGGAAAAGAAACCTGGAAGGCTGTAGGTTACATTAGAAGAAGAGAAAAATATTTATAAGTCGGTGACCACAATGAATTGTGTAGTAGTAAACTGTAAATAAAACAAAAAAAAATTGTAAACAAATTTTAGAAATAAGGGTATACAGCTCGAGAGACCCATGATAGAAAAGAACAGAGTAAAATCTTCTGCGATTGAGTATATCAGGGAAATTCTTTCAAAGAAAAACTCTAGTGAAACTTCATTACAAATAAATAAATACCCAATAGAAATATCAGGATATAACATTACAGTTAAAGCCCATGACAATGTCAATACAACGCCGTAGAACCTCATAGAGTCAAAATGTGGTCGGCGGAAACGTATAAATCAACTACAAGAGCCTTGAATATAATCATTATTCGACATATGCATACACAGATACTTTCTCAAGCAAGTAATGAACGGAAACATTTGGAACCCGAAGGACTAATTCAAAACACTATAACAGTCCAAACCGAATGACCTCGATTCTTAATGAATACAGTCATGGCAGAATAACGAGAGCCGAATGAAAGAAATTTCAAGTAATGAAAACCTTTAAATAAAAATCTTTCTCAGTCATTCTTAATACTACGCGCTAATATATACATCAACCAAACAACAAATTTGAATATATGTAAATCTCTTAACAGAAGAATAGTCGTGCGAATAATGAAAGAAAATATTTTCAAATAGAAGAATTCCTCTATGCCAAGACCTGTGGGTTGAATCCGCAGAACTATCCTAAGGATTCGAGACCCCAGGCTCGGAATTTCATCACTTACAGCGTAACCAAAGAAGCACAGAAGGAAAGTATAAACCGTATTTTATATTAACAGTAAAATTTTATACAAGAGCATACAGATGGGTTAGGACCCGGTCTGAGGAGTATAACAAAACCCTTGTAGCAGAACAAAAACGATATCCATATAACTCTCGGCCAGTTAAACCATTAGCTAACCAGTACTGAGTATATATTACATTCGAATAATTTACCGGACTGTTGTCCTCAAATAAACAAAATACACAGCGATACAATCATTTAAGTTCTACAATGATAGAAGCCTCATTAGAAACGCCTATGGATGGCTAACACAGCCTAGAAAAAATCGTAGGCATCCTCCGAAACTATCACTGAACCTGACAATGAAATGATTAAGGTTAAGCCGTGGAACCAGAATCCTGCCAAACAATAGCCGGGGTAGCAAGGGTTCGATTGAACTCACCTGGGAAGTTTATCATTATATATGAGCAAGGACGATTACCCTTCCATCCTCGGTGATGAACGATTCGAGCTCTGCCAACCACACAATGAAATCAGTTAGAACCATCCACGACTACCATAACCAATTTCAGGATTAACGTAAAGGAATAAAAATCATGAATGTTACCTACGTTGCTGAGCAAGGTCGAAGCCCTCGGCTCACCTTCGAGCGAAATGGGCAAACAAAATAAACCTCTGTATCAGCTCACCTTCCAACAGAATGGGCAAGAACAAGTCTCGGTATCGATTCACCTTCGAACGGAATGGGCAAAACAAATCTCTATATCGGCTCACCTTCGAACGGAATGGGCAAAACAAATCTCTGTATTGGCTCACCTTCGAATGGAATGCATCAGAGCCGTAGTCGGAGGAACCCTCTGGAGGCGGGCTCGCAAACACAAATGAAGCCCTAAACCCTTTAGGCGCTGCCTTGTATAACAGGACAGGGCTTATCCACCGTTCGATGGAGTAAAGTGAACACCCTCCGTCGATTTCCTCCAGAATCCCGAGGATCGACTTCCCTACAGGAAGTATTAAATGTCAACAGCTATCAACAACAGTCTCCGGGAGTGCCAGCGCAGATGGGGTAAGCAAATCTCTAGGGAAGTCCACCTGTCACGCTCTCGGGTAGTTGACATTAACTCATTTTGGAAAAGTCAAACTTCCATCGTACCAACAGTAATAACCTTTAGTACTTAACATCCGCATACCGAATCAAGGGTTAAGTGTAAAGTGGATATGACCATAATATTTACCATATAAGGTGGGCACGGTAATTATACCATGTAGATTAATGTAAAACCAATTAATTTTTTTTTTATCAATATTTCATTCTGATAGGAGTTGTGACAAGTTGGCACATGGTAACAGAGTGACAAAGGCGTTTGTGCAGGCCACGGGCGGCGCTGAGGCCGTGGTGTTCGATGTGGACGGAGTCGGGGCAGTGGTTGTTGTTCTGGACGGCGGTCGGGCAGGCCTTGGGCTTCAGCGATCGACGCCATTATTGCAGCTATGATCAGTGTTGCGATTAAGAGGATGCTATCATGGTCATGGCGTTTTTGTGGCTTTGAGTGACTAGAAAACTGAACAGTTGGGTGCTGAAAACAAACGAGACAGTCGAGTGCTAAAAACAAACTAAGCCTGTGGTTCTGGCTTGACTTTAAGCGATGAGTAGAGTTTAGAATCTAACTGTTTTTGAATTTTTTTTTTTAATTTTTATTTACCAAAAATTATTTGAAATTATAAATTTGATGAGTAATTTCTGCACAATAAAATAAAAATAACTTAAATTTTTTATTAAAAATCATTTTAAATAACACAAATAAGATTTCACCATAAATCTTTCTCTCGGATTCCAATACTTAGAACTTCGAAAAAATCACATTAAAAATAACTTTGAACTTCGAAAAAATCACATTAAAAATAACTTTGTTTAACCTTTTAGAATGGTTGAAAAAGCCAAGTGATTTGTGGAAAAGCGAGGTGGCAAATAATCTTAACTGCGGTGGTTGATCAAAAGTCTTGCGTGGTTGTCAGTTCGGTTATGGTGGGAGAGGGTGGTGTCGTGGCTGTAGGTACTCTTACATCAATGTAACCACCTTGCCACCTAGTTTTTCACCCCTATTCAATTTAATCAAACAAATTAACGGATCTTCTAATTACTGCAAAAAATATATTAAAACATTATATTGAATAATGTAAATTTTAGGTGTACGATCTTGTGGGCCATGAGTAATTTAGTAAACGACTATAAACGGATTTACTTCTGAATATTTATGCAAAAAATATATTAAAACATTATATTGAATAATGTAAATTTTAGGTGTACGATCTTGTGGGCCATGAGTAATTTAGTAAACGACTATAAACGGATTTACTTCTGAATATTTATTTATAGATTTATTTTTCTATCTATATCTAGATATGGGAAGAAAAATAAAGTAGAAAAGTGAAGAGTATCTATTTGTCAATATTATTTATTAAATATTTTTTTTTACACAATATTGAAGGTTGGAGGGAGTCGGATTATCAATAATTATAATTAAATTATGTATATCCACTTTTACACAATATTCATTGCTATTTTGAATGGTGGATATTGGTTGCTATATTCATTAGACTTTATGGCATCACCATAACATATTGAAGTCCATTCATATATGAACTTATTTGGGTTAAATTGGGTTGTGTGAGTCTGTAATAAAATTGTGTTTTAAGATAGTGAATCCAAGTTTTTAAACACAATTGAAGTTTATAATGAACAATGGAAATGTAGGATTGAGATTTTTTTACCATCACATGTTGTTGGTTTAGTATTCTAGATTACTTATCAAATTTAATTATTGGATTTTATATTTTAAGTAGATGATTGTACACAACTTTGTACTTGTAACACATTAACACAAAGTGTTATATACTATATTTAGAAAACGTTTTAGAATGAATCTCTCTTTAACATGATTTCTTTAGTTTTGGGCTGACTAAGTGTTTAGGACTTTTTGTTATCTAATAATTTCTCTTTTGATTGGAGGAAAATCATTTGAATCCACTTTAAAGTATACAACTATCAACTTGAGGACATCCTTCTTCTGACTTTCAAGATTCCTCGTCTAGTTGTAAACACTTTGCATTATAAAATTGTATTATATAGCTTCCATCTCTATGTTAACTGATCTAGATTATATTGAGAATGAAATGAAAGACAACATTAATATATCTCTATTTAAGGCTTATGTGATCAAAGTAATGATGGGAAATCTCTATTCCATTCCATAGGTAGCTTGAAGGTTGGCCTTTTAGTCCATCAAATGTGGTCCATCATGAAGATCACTATTCTTTATCTTGATGATGAAGCAAATTTGATGGCATGAAACATCTAAAAACTACCTATGCAATGGATCCATTAGATATTTCTTAGCACAACATTAATATGGAAAATAAGCATACAAATGAAATTAAAATTCTATTACTCAATGGATTGTGTGTAATAGAATTTTAATTTCATCTCTATGCTTATCTATCTATCTATCTATCTATATATATAATGCAAGGTGTTTTCTATAGTTATTGTAAAAATATCCCTTCAGCAATTGAAAGAGGAAAAATCATTTTATTACCTAAAATTAGGATTTAAAGTGGATAAAAAAGAGAATCCTTAGAAAGATACATTAGAAGGCGATAAAACAAGCTCTAATTTTATGAGATACCTTACTACAAACCAAGAAACTTCCTTTATTTTGGTAGGATAATTCTAGTTGATATTAATAACCTAATCGCCTAATAAAAAGGAAAGCTAAAAAACCCCCATATAGGTCCCACTCCATAGATATTTTACTTATATTGCATAGTAGGGACTTGCTTTTCATTAAGGAGAATAGTAATAATCAGGATAAAGATACAGTCTCATTGAAAACCATAAAACATAGGTCTTGGTTGGCCTAAACAAGGAAGGTATAGTAGGTTCAACAAAGTGGGTTTCTTTAAAGTGTTGTTTCCTATCCTTGCTTTTGTTTGTTACAACATTGTCTTTATTGTATGACTTGATAGCTTTTGGGTAGGTAATGCATTAATCGGAATTATTGACACCTAATCATTGGGTTTGTGTGAATATATGTAAAATAGTGTAAATAGAAAATAAGGAGAATAGGAATATGAAGAGACACTGGGAGATGAATCCCAAGAGTCTCTCCCTCCATGTATATATCTATGATCAACCTTAATGGAAAAACACAATTTATTTGAGTAGTTAGCTCCTAGCCTAATAAGGTATCAGAGCACAATACCCTTTTTAGACTTGTAACTCTTGTATTCTGCCAATTTTCTGCTCCCACTTAGAGTTTGTTGCCTAGAGATGTTGAACGCATGAGGGAGTCGAAGGTTCGCTACCTATAGGAGTTGTGGTAAAGTGAGAGTCGAATGGAAGTGCATTAAATCTCTCCTACGTGAATGGTATGTCGATATTATAAAAATTCCCACCTGTAGATCACCTGATAATGCAATATACTAAAGCAAAATACTTGATCCACTTCTACAAACAATTATGTGGAAGCTTAATCGAATTGAGCAACATTAATAAGAACACGTATAACTGATAAGAAGGAAACAATCACACATAACACAGAAGATATAACCCGGGGAAAGCCTCAACCTAAAATCCCACTCTCTGTATTATCATACATAGGATTTATACAAAGCCTTAGCTCTCACACAGCTAGCCAGCTCTCAGTACAATCCTCACAGGTGAAGGTGGAAATACATGAGGATTACACAAAGCCTTAGCTCTCACAACTAGCCAGCTCTCAGTGCAATCCTCCTGGATGCTCATAGGAAATCAAGACTTCTCCTAAGCCTTCTCCTCTGCCCTCCAAGCCTCCTATTTCCTTGCGCAATTTTTCCTAGATGATCCTCCTGTTACTAAGTGTAACACTGATCTCTCACACTGATCTCACACCCTGTAAAACTGCACAATCCTCAAGGAACCTTAAACCTTTTGCTTGGATGATTTTCCTTTATAGGAAAAATCCATCCAACTGATAGTACAATTTCCCTCTTCTAATCTCAACTGGGTCTTTCTCTAAATTGACATGCATGAGTTATTTATGAGAGAATATTCAGTTATCTGAAGTGCAGTAGTTACATGCATGCAAGCATTAACTAACTGAACTCACATTAATTTAAACAAACTGTTTAAATCAATCTAACTAGAATTGACTTCGTTAACTGAGCCAACTAATTACAACTCAAATTAAAACTCATCCTTACCTCTTTAACTGATGGATAAATTCGTCAATTAATAGATAGACCGTTGCATGTCCTCACATAGACTTCATGTTTGATTTTTCACAACTAATTAACTCATAGTGAATTAATTATTTATTTTCAAATAGTTGTTAAGTTCAAATTCGAATTTTACTTCCTATTTTAGTCCAAGGACTGACTAAAAATAGGAATCCATCCCGAACTGCTAAAAATAACAATTCTATTTTTAGCACTTCCATTTTTCATTCCCTGTTGCCCAATCCAACACTGGTACCCAAACTTCTATTTATAGCACTTTTATTTTTAACATTTCTTGTTGCCATTTTTAACACTCCCTCTAAGAAAGGCATTCAACTCGAACCTAATAATGTACCTCTGGAATGTTTTGCATGCAACACTTCTACCAAGTGTGGTTGCTCCAGAAACTATTGGAACAGAAAAACTCCCACTAACCTCTCTGTTGGGCTAGAAACATACTCTGATGCTGAAGCTCTACCTGCTGCTTACAAGTGCTCCCTCTATGACCTCTAAGTTGCTGCAGCACTCCATGCATCTCGCACTGTTGCACACATCTCTGTTCTAACCTGCACTGGTGCAACACTCCTGTGCCTCTCGCATCGTTGCAACCTCCTAGCTCTACATAGTCCTGGGACTCCTGCACTATAGCTCTCTTTGCCGCTCCATCCGCATCTGTCTCTACCTAATCAGCTAGTCCTACTACTCCTCATCGGGGCTCCTGTAGCAAAGTTGAATCAAAGAGGTTGGGTACCTCAAGGATCTTGCCCCTCCTCCTTGGGATGATCACTCCACATTGCCCCACCTCCTACCTGGAGGTATGGATGCATGTGATCCCTCTGCCCACCTGGCTTGAAGTTTCCCCCTATTGGAGGTCTTTGCATGAGTAGATGTCTCTACTCGATCTCCTCTCAACTTCCCCTATTGTGGCTGCTCCATAATCTCCTGAAGCTGCTGCACTAATCGTGGCTCCTCCACAATCATCTGAGACTTTTTCTGGTGCTACATGTTAAGAGGTAATATACTCTCCTTTTCAACCACCAAGTCTCCATCAGTTGCCTTGCTGCTCAAGGATTTTCATGCATCTTAAACCCCAAGAGCATATAGGTTCTGTACCCATGAACCAATCTGCTCCACCTATCTAGTGATGATGTGTCTAAGGAAAACCTTTCCCTTAATGAAGACTACATCATAGCCTCTGTCTTCCAGCATCGCGATCGACACCAAGTTTCTCTTCAGTCCTGGTACATACTTGACATCGGTCAAGGTAAGGCAAGCTCCATGCTCCCTCTGAAAAATAACTGTGCCTACACTTGAAACACTATACTTTTCATCATTACCCATCGCTATGAGTATCTAGCCATCTTTATCCTCCAAAGTATTGAACAAAATCTTGTTTCCAGTCATGTGGAAAGAAGCTCCACTATCAAGAAACCAACCACTTCCCACCATGGATGAAACCATGCATGCGAAGAGTGTGAAATCCAACTCGAACTGTGAAGCAAGTGCCTCACCTTTTGATCCTTCCCCAGATCCCTTATTGGATTTCCTCTATGGACAATTTGTAGCAAATGGCCTACCTCATGACAATGAAAGCATCGCACTTTTGATTTGTCAAACTTCTTCCCACCATGGGAAGAACTTGAAGTGGAAAGAGAATCCTTCTCCTTCCCCTTCTTCACCTTACTCGCTAAGGCATAGTTTTATTCATCCTCCATGGATGAATAACCATCTTTGGTGCTTCTTCTTATCTCCTCCTGCATCAAATCCAACCAAAGTCATTCCCAATTTGGCAGTTTCTCTCTTCCATTAACCGAGTCTTGGTAGCTATGCCAGCTCTTAGGAAGACCGAGGAGTGCAAGACTCACCATGTCATCATCAGCTGTCATGATCCCTACACTTCCAAGCTCATCCCTGCATGAGGTGAGCTTGTTCAGATACATAGAGATCATGTCGCCCTTTTCACACTTTATCTTTCAAAGTTTGTCCTTCAGTGTCAGCTTCCTCTTATCACTGTTGTTCTGATATAGATCTTTCAATGTTTTCCACATTGAAAATGGTGTCTCCTTCCCATGGAGACTCGAGACTATGTGATATCGAACTCTCTCTAGAAGGATTCTCCTTGCTCTAGCCACACATTTCTTCCATTTAGCCAACTCAGCAGCACCAGTCGGCTTGGGGGCTTCTTGATCAATGAAGTTCTTTAGACTATTATCATCTAGTACTGCTTCCATGTGATCCTTCTATAATATATAATTCGAGCTACCATCAAGGGCATATTCGATTCTTAAACCATTTAATGCCATAGGTGAAATAGAGATGTGATAAGAACTCGATTTCTATATTCAGGAATTACAAACTTCAAACTTCTCCCTTCTTGTATATTGTTATTCCTTGATAACCTGGCTCTGATACCATGTAAATATTCCCACTTTTAGGTCACTTGATAATGCAATAGACTAAAGAAAAATACTTGATCTACTTCTACAACCAATTTAGTGGAAGCTTAATCGAACATGAGCAACATCAATAAGAACACATATAACTGATAAGAAAGAACCAATCACACATAACCTAGAAGATATAACCTGAGGAAAGCCTCAACCTAAAATTCCAACTCTGTATTATCATACAAGTGGAAATATAGCCAGTATTACAAAAAGAATCAGCTCAAAGCTATCCTAATCTCACTGCAATACCTATGCTACTTGTAGACAACCAAAGGCCTCTATTTAACCTTTGGTCTACCCTCCAAGCCTCCTATTTCTTTACGTAATTCTGATTGGGGTCCAGTGCAACCAATTGTGTGAATTAACCTCTTCACACACTTACTAACCTCTGATCCAACTACACAGTCCTGAAGGAGATAAATCCTCATCATGGATGAGCTTCCTTTATAGGAAAAATATTCATCCAACTGATAGTACACTGTCCCTTATTTGATCTCAACTGAGTCTCTGTCTAAACTAACATGCATGAGTTATTCATGAGAGAATCTTCAGTTATCTGAAGTGCAGTAGTTATATGTTAGCATGCATTAACTAACTGAACTCACATTAATTTAAACAAAATGTTTAAATGAATCTAACTGGACTTGACTTAGTTATCTCTTTAACTGATGATAAATTCCTCAATTAATAGAGAAATTGTTGTATGTCCTCACATGGACTTCATGTTTTATTTTTCACAACTAATTAACTCATGGTGAATTAATTAATTTATTTTCAAACAGCTGTTAAGTTCAAATTCGAAGTCTACTTCTTATTTTTAGTTCAGGGACTAAGTAAAATAGGAATCCATCCTGACCTGCTAAAAATAGTAATTCTATTTTTAGCACTTCCATTTTTCATTTCCTATTGCCTAATCCAGCAGTGGTACCCAAACTGTTATTTTTAGCACTTCTATTTTTAGCATTTCTTGTTGCCATTTTTCAGCAGCTTAGTTGGCTAATATCATTAGTGATGAAAGGAATCCCACTAATCATCCCATCTATGCTGTCGACACTGATTTTGGAGCCTAGATTCTTTACATTGAAGAATCCCAGTTGGCCTCCATGCAACTTAGGAAACTGGTTTGCCAAATCACAGAGGAAGAAGGCCCACAAATTTGGGACATTTTCTTTGATGGAGCTTGCTCTAAGGAAGCTGCAGGGGCAGGTTTAGTCCTTGTGTCCCCCACATAAGAATGCATACATTTATCTTTCAAGTTAACTTTTCAGGTCACAAATAACAAAGAAGAGTACAAAGCCTTGATATTAGGCTTAAACATTGCTAAAGAAATGGGCATCAAAGGTCTAAAGATGTTTGGAGATGCAGACCTTATCATTTAGCATGTCAACAAAACTTTCCAAGAACAACATCCAAGGCTGAAAGCATACAGAGATGAGGTATGGAAGCTCAAGGGTTCTTTTAGTAGTTTCAACATTTTTTACATCCCTAGAATGAAGAACCAGCTTGTTGATTCCCTTGCTGTGTCTTCTAGCACATTTATTCCTCCTTTGCCTCCTAAATTGACTTATGAAGTTCAGGTGAAATATAGACCATCTCTCTGACAAGATCAAATACTGGAATTTTTTTGAAGATGATGATGAAATTAATATGTTTTTTCAAGTCAATGATGAATTTTCTAAAATGCACATTGACCAAGAAAGTGAAACCATTGAAGAATGCAACTAGTCCAAGCTAAAGGACAAGATTGGTCAGGATAACATTGTTCAGCTGCCTAGTAACCATATACCCAAAGGATTGGTGCCCCTAGAGAAGCTGTTTGATCATAATGATGTACCTTATAAGCCTGCTAAAAAAGAAAATGAGTTTGCAGTTCATAGACATAATGTAGGGAGTCCAGCCCATCCAAAGTACATAAATCTGTCCACTCACTTGTCTTCTGCCCAAAGTTCTTAGTATTGCATCCTGATGAAACAATTTGCTGATATTTCTGCTGGGGAGTACAACGATCTTAAGACTTATGACACCAACATTATTCAACATAAGATTCCACTGGAGATGAACACCATCCCTTTTAAGTATAAATTAAGACCTATCAGCCCTCTCTTATTGCCTTTGATTGAAAAGGAAATCAAGAAGCTGTTGGATGCCAATTTCATAGTTCCCCTAAGGTATTCAAAGTGGATAACTAACCTCGTGGTAGTAAGAAAGAAGAATGGAGAAATTAGGCTTTGTGTTGACTTTAGAAATTTGAAGAAATGCTCTAAAGAAGACAACTACCCCCTGCCAAAGATGGAACACTTGCTGCAAAAAGTTTCAGGGGCTAGATTCATGTCTTCTTAGATGGATTTTCAGGTTACAATCATATTTATGTACATCTAGAAGACCAGGAAAAGACTACCTTCACTACTCCTTGGGGCACTTTCATGTACTCCAAGATGCCTTTTGGACTGATGAATGCTAGGGATGCTTTTCAGAGGGCCATGGACATAGCCTTTGTGGGAGAGAAGGACAAGTTTTTCCTTATTTACCTTGATGACATAATAGTCTTTCCTAGCAGTCACAAGGACCATTTGCAACATTTGAATAAGGTGTTTCTAAAGTGTAGACGGTTTGAAATTCTATGAACCCAAAGAAGTCACAGTTTTCTCTAGAAGAAGGCAAACTTTTGGGACATATTGTTTCTGCCGAAGGTGTGAAGATCGATCCAACAAGAGTTCAAGAAATTCAGACATTTTCCATCCCAAGTTCAAAAAAGGACATTCAATATTTCCTGGGTAAGATTAACTTTGTCAGGGGGTTTATTCCAAACTTTGCAAAGCTAGTGAAGGACATCACTTCCATGCTGAAGAAAGGATCAGAAATAAAATGGAAAGATGGTGCAAGAAGCTCTTTTAAAGCCATCAAACAAGCTATCATGGAAGCTCCCACTCTGATCAATCAAGATTATACCAGGGAGTTTCATATCTTCTCTTTTGCCTCTTATGATATTATTGCAGTAGTTCTGTTGTAGAAAAATGATGAAGGTGTAGAGCACCCTGTGGCCTTTTTCAGCAAAACTCTGAGGGAGGTTGAACTAAGGTATGACCTTATTGAAAAACAAGCTTATGCTCTCATAAAATCTTTAAAGGAATTCAAAATTCATATTCCACATTCCAAAGTGGTTGCGTATGTACCTTCAGCCTCAGTAAAAGTTGTTCTAACTCAGCTAGAAAGAGAGCTAAATGGATTGCAAAATTCATAGAGTTCAACATAGAGGTGAATCCCACCAAGATTGTCAAAGGCCAGGGCTTGTCTAAGCTTATGGCTGAGGAAAATTGCAGTTTGTTAGACATCAATTGCATAGGTTCAAATTCAGGTAGTGAGCAGATAGAGGAAGCAGTAGAAGAGCAAGAGTAGAATCAGTCTTTTGCTGAAAATCTAGCCACCTGTGAATGGTATTCTAGTGTTGGAAGACAACAGCTAAAATATTTTCCCTTTAAGCTAGTACATGCCAATTGTCCCTTCCAGCAGTGGGGCTTGGACTTCATAGGTGAGATCAATCCACATTCCAATGGCCATCACAAATGGATCTTGGTAGCCATTAATTATTTCACCAAATGGATTGAGGCTATACCCACTAAAAATGTTAGTCATCAGGTTATCATAAAGTTCTTGAATGAGAATATTTTCACTAAAGTTGGTTTCCCAACCAAACTAGTCACTGATAATGTAGCAACTTTTAGGGTAGAAGAATTGGTGGACATGTGTGAATCCATGGGCATTCAATTGGTGCATTATACCTCATATTATCCTCAAGGCAATGGCCTGGAAGAATCATCCAACAAGAGTCTTGTAAGGATAATCCAAAAACTGCTGGAGGACAACAAAAAGAACTGGGATTCCAAGTTGAAGTTTGCACTGTGGGCTGACAGAGTTACCAACAAGAAGTCCATAGGAAATTCTCCATTTAAGCTGGTTTATGGCGCTGATGTTATTTTTCCTATCTAGCTAATTCTCCCTGTGGCCAAATTCTTGCAAGAAGAATAGGATGAAGAGAACGACATGGTGAGGAGAATGAGTAACTTGGTTGAATTACAGTAAAGCAAAGAACAACTGGTTGAGAAGTCAAGAATTCATCAGAAGAAGATCAAAGAAACCTTTGATAGAAAGGCAAAAATGGATAGTTTTTAGGTTGGTGACTGGGTTCTCAAATGGGATGCATTGAAGAAAATGAAGGGTAACCATGGTAAATTTGATGCCTTATGGACAGGACCGTTTGTCATTGCTCAAGTTCAGATGAAAAATACTTTCATTCTGCACAATTTGGAGGGGGAAGGTGTTTTTGATGGCCCAGTCAATGGGTGGTTTTTGAAACTTTACTTCATATGAGGCTTTAAGGCCTTAATATTGTAATAGGTTTTCAGTTTTTGTTTTCTATGCAAATAAACTCCATGCCCAATGGAACATTAGGAGATAATTTTGTTTTGGTTGTTACTAAAAGGGTAGCAGTCTGCAGTTCTCGAAACCTCACAGGGAGGCTTTCATCCCCAGAAGGAGCTAGTGTTAGCCCTGAGATGCAATGCTGCTATCTTAATGGAAATGTCCCATGTTTTAGCTCTGATAGTCCACGTCTCCTCTTGCTCTTCTTTGGCCATAAGTTGGACTTCAAAAGTTATACACCCACGGTCATAAGTATCAGCGGGTCCACTCTTGGTCCATCTCCTTTCCATTGTGCTCTCCATTCTCCGACCCCCGTCGTCAATATTTCCACTAATTTGACGGCCCACACTTCATCCAACTAACAATTTACGCTCACCCGCTCTAGCCAATCACCACCATTAGATCATTTCTGTCAGATCTAATGGCTATCACGCATATTGCTCAGGAAACAAGAGAGAGGGATACCTACCCAATAAAGCAGTTTCCTCTCTCCTCCTTACTGTTACGTGTCACTTGATGAGTGGAATCAGGTGCCAATCTGAATTACCGCTTACCTCTTGTGATCTCGCCCGAAATACCACCTTTCTCTTTTAAATCTGCCGATGTGATATCAATTCCTCTATCTCTGTGATATGATCCTATCCATTGATCATATCGATCCGATGGCTCCTATGCACTCTCTCACATACTCTTCCTTGGCTCAATCTCTGCCCCTGACCAACATCTTGACCATCGATCCACACAATCCAATGTCCCCGTACCCCGTTTCCCACCAGTCACCCAGGGAGGTAATTTGTTGGCTTTATTAGTGTTTTCTGATAGTGAATGGTTGAATTGAAATAATATAATGAGGGGAAAAAAACAACACGATGTGGCCAAACCAATAGAAATGATCATGGAACATCACTAGCACGAGTGAACCACCTGACAGCACGGTGAAATTACCAAAACGTTATTACCGTGTTTGTTAGAAACAAATCTCTTTGAGCTCATGTTTGTCTAGTTATGGCATCAAGTAGTTAGAATATAGAAGGGATAGATTAAGACATCTCAAGCCTCAGAGAGATTCGAGAGTATTGTAAAAAGCCTATAAATGGCTAAAAATTCGAAGTAATACGGGTTCAACTTTCGGAGATTGTGGATACTCTATTCCTCCCAGTGTCTCATCTTCATTCCAGTTTACAAGCTTCTTTTGTTAGTAGATGTTCAATCACCATCTTCTCCTCTGTTCTAAGCTTGAACTTGAATGGGTTATTCATGTTTTCTTCTATGTCAAATGCCAGATAACTGTCACCTTATCTCTACGTTGATAAATTAGATTTGTATGCTTCATTTACTTTCTGTAGTTAGCCATTCATATGTGTTTATGTATGTATCTACTGGTATAGTCAGGATTATCCATCTATTCATTGAATCTATAAATTATTGAGCATTAGTGGACGAAAGCCTTGTCAAGCTAAGGGTGTTCATGCATGTCTTGAGTGAAAACAGAGTTGAAACAGTCATCTGACTTGATCCAAACTGCAGCCCATTCCAATAGTTCAGAGAATGATATTGAAGATTTATATGTTTCCAGGCATCTCCGAGCTACAACCTAGGAGAGTTTCCTAGAGTGCTAATAGGACCATTAGCGAAAAATGAATTAATTAGTAAAAATAACCAAAAATCAATATTTACAAATAATTTACAAAAATTAAAATAATATACATTTTGTACATTTTTTTATCCTAGCGGTAAAAAATCGATCTTCAGATGAGTACCATTAGTAAACCGTGCATCCAAATGAGATGAAAGAATAATCGATGGAAATCTTGTGAAAATTTGAACGCAATGAAGCAATCAAAAGAAGAATATGAAAAAAATAAAAATCTCACAAAATTATAGGAGACTTAATCAAAAGAAAACATTAAAAGGAGATTTAGCCAAAATTTACAGAAAGGTTCCCCATTATTTGAAATAAATAATTTAAAAATGGGGGTGTTGTGATTTGACCACAACAATGGTGACTCACGAGGAAGAACCAATTATCTCTAGTTAAAACAAATGTTGGAATTCAACTTACCCAAAGGTTAAAAAAGAGGAATTTTATTAAGCCGTCAAAAAGTAAAACATTTCACATAGGTCCCACATCAGATAAATTAAGAAATATAAATTCAAAAATATAAATACTCAAAGAAGTCTGAGTCCAAAATCTTGAATCTGAATTTTGGGGAAATATTTAATATTTAAGATTACCTCATATGAGAAATAGAAGAAGGTACAGATTGGGGTTTTTGGATAAAGCATATATCCATTGATATGAATGGTCTCTGACATCGCTTTGCTGTCAGAGAGCCTAAAAATTACCCCGATGAAGTTGTCTTTTATGCCATGCAATTGTACCCCCACTGTGAGTGAGCATCCATAGCCCCGAGATGTTTACTTTTATTTCCCATGCTTCTCCTTTTGATCACCCTTTTGATAAGCACATTTATGAGCTTAGTTTATGATGTACCTGAGTGAAAGAGGTGGGATGGTAAAAGAGACTTATGCTAATGGATATAATACTTCCATAATGTTGACTCCAAATCTTTCCCCGCGACTATCCATTCAGAGGCTTTTTATAAAGTGGAGGGATGGGAATGATTCATTTAATTAAGCTCAAAATTAGTTCTTTCCTTGAAAATGTGAATTATATCACTTAGAAAGGATGAATGTTCCTCCATGGGAAATATTTAAAGCAAGAGGACGTTAGAATTCTATAAAAATATACTTTTAAGGTAAATGAAACCCATTAAAATGTATGGAGTAAAAATTTTCCATGTATGTCAACCAATGTTGGGTGAGAAAAATATACTCCTTCGTCATAAATCTTGATGACATCACTAAAATCAAACCATAACCAATAGAAAAAAGGAAAAAGAAATCCAAAGTGAAGTGCTATATGAGATAAATCCAAAAATGTCAAATAAGAAGAAGAAAAATGAAGGAAAACCCCAAATTAAAAAGACAACTCCAACCATTCTAACTATACAAATACCTCAACAAAAGAGTAAAATATGATAACCATGTGAGTCTTCATCTTATGTTGATATTTTAATAAATTTAATTTTTCAGAGTTACAAACATTTAGGTTTCCGAACTGTAAGGGAAATAATAGTCGGAGGTGAAATTAAGCTAAATGAGAAGCCACTGCTTGCTGCAAATTTTCTTGTTTCAAAACAAAACCTGCATGAGAATATCTGAATGATTTTCCAAATAAAGACAATGTTTGTGAAATGAATAGAAGGTTCAGGGACTCCCCAATTTAGCTAATTTGATGAATATCACTACTGCTCTGTCAAAACTTAAATGAAACCAACAAGGAGAATGAATTCCCAATCTGAGCTGGTAGGGGTGTGAAACAATTCTCAAAGTCCCGCAAAACAGATTTTAATATCAACAAAACTAAAAATAAAATTTAAACAAAATTTAAATAAATATAAAAGGATGAAAGTGGGTCTATGAAGCTTACCATTGAAGAATTTCATTTAATTTTACATGAGAAATATCAATTTTCTCCAACAAAATATAACTTCTTATTTTGATTAGAATTAAAATCAGGAAGAAGTTATGTTATTTGAAATTTCATTGACCCAAAATCATAATTTATTAAATCTAAGTTCAAACAAGCAGTTTAGCTAGAAAATCGATGTCTCATGTTTAAGGAGTTGGAAAAAGAAATCAAATCCATAAAAAATGATAATAAATATATGCTTCTTTATGAACTGTAGTGGGAATTGTTCTCTTTATATCTCAGATTTTATATCTACCCCATGATTTTCATAAAATCTTAAAATTTAATACCAAGTCTCAACCTATGTAGTGCTTATGTGTGTATGGAAAGGTCTTAAAAATTTTCATGCTAAATATGGAGTGATTTATCAAACATTTAAACAAAAGAGAATTCAAGCATGAGTTAACCATGATCCATACTTTTACCTGTTCCAAATTTCTTTACTAGCTGGTCGCATCATCATAGTGGTTGATCAAGAGTGTCTTTGAAAATAAAATAAATATGCATACTAAAATATGATTAGAATGATGGGATGAGCATCCAATAGTAAGATAAAGATGAAAATATAAGCAGCCACATGTGATGAACCTAGGAAAATTACCGAGAAGAGTAAAAATAGGCTCAAATTTATAATGAAGGCATAATGATAAAATCCATGTGAACACACCATGAAGAATGGATATTATTAAAAGTCACTTAGTCATCCAGAGAAATGAAAGATTGGGGTTTGATGAAATTATAATTTAAAATACGTCCAAGCTCTTGAACATCGTGATAACATGAAGTTAATTATATATATATATATATATAATATATATAATATATAATTATAATTATATATATATAATACTATAATATTATATATATAGGACTCCATGTGAGCATAATGATAGACCATATTGTTTAACAATAAACGAATTGGCCAGAGGCCTACGAGGATACTTAACTCGATATTCTGAAGTTCAGAGAGAATCAAAGAAAAAGGTAAGAGCTCCAAAAAATAAGATTTCTGAAATGAGAACAATTCTATGATAGAAAAAAATCCGATAAATAAAACCTTTGCTATTAATTTGTTTTCGGCGAAATTCCTTTTCGGAGATTTAATTTATTTTAATTTTCAATATCGGAAGTCTCAATATAAATGTTTCCTATAAAGATTTCAAATAAGAGTTTCAATAAAAGGAAGCCTAAAATTAATATTAAATAAAAACATAATATCAGAACTTAGATATGGTAATAGTTCAATATGACTTCTATGCGATTATGAGATAGTGGAATTGGAGAAAAGAAATAAAATAGGCCTTGTGGATCCTAGAGACAAATCTCAATGTGTTTTCAAATACTTCTGATATAACATAAACTCAAGAGTCTGATAAGCCAAAAGGTTTGAAATATCGAGGAAAGATATCAGAAAGTGAAAAATAGAAGATCGAGATTCCAATAATTACCAGATAGAGGCCCCAAATGAATGAGTGTAATGGAAAGATTTTAACTCGACCGAAAAATGTAAGACTCAGAATGGGTAGAGATAAAATAAATTTATAACTTGCTACAATATTTTTATGTGATTTTCCTTTTGTTTTGACAAATCCAAATAAGAAAAAGTCAAGAAATAAATTTCAGGTACATCAACAAGAGGCATAATATGATTATTGGCTCATTTTGCTAAATTTGCAAAGAAAGGAAATATGTAGAAGCAGAAAATACAAATGTAAATACTTGCATGAACATGTTGTATATTAGAAAACGTTAATTCTTGCTTTATTATTCTACCTATATTACTAAAATAAGAACAATCCGCGAAAAACAAAAAAGAACTAATACTACTCCTAAACTAACTAGATAAGGGAAAGTATAACTAAGTATAGCCATATCATTCGAGAATTTTCTTTCATGTGTGTATGTACAGATCACACATTAGTAACAAAATTACCATCACAATTAATCCAACAGAAATAAATCTGAATGAAATATGTACACTTATTGCTAACATATTTAGAAAAAACAACTTATTTACAATTGGTTTACTTACAAAAATTCTCTCTTGGAAATATTCTTTCAATCAAATATCTATGGGATCATAAAAATAAGGATGAATTTTCATAAGAGAGAGGAAGGATCCAAATGAGAGAGAGGTCAGGCAAACATTAATGTTATGTACATAAGACAAACTATTAGCAATATTATGTGATGTTAGGATATTCCGACACATAGGAAATAGTTAAGTGTAACTTGCTCTACTGTAGAGTTAGGAAAAGTGTGTTTCTTTACTATGTACTTTTGTAACTTACAATCCGACGGTCACGATATGTTCTAGACATGAAGTGATATGATGGTTCATTTTCTTCTTGGTATTATTGACACTTGATCCGTGGCTTAACACCTAATTGGTCCATGATCTCTATTTAAAGAGCATGGAGGGTCATTTGTAGGGTAACCAGTCATGAGAGAAGCTTATGTAAATTTTCATTCTTTTATCAATAAATTGTCTGAAGTGGCCACGTTGGCTTAGGCCGTGCACTGTTTCCCTCTTTGACGGTTTTAACCACGTTGAAGATCCTGGTGTGTTGATCTGTGATCTGTTTGTGAGCGATATCCTTTGGTGTTCTATCTAAGGAACTTACCTTGTAAATTCCTACATGGTTTTAGAGCTATTTGAGGGCTACATGCGTTGGTGATCCAAATATGAAGTCGATACAAATGCATCCAACTATTGTTTCCTAAATCTACTATTTCTGATTGCTTTCGGGCCGAGAGGACTACTCTACTGTGTTAGGAGCATCTGTTCCAGTGAATAACCCCTTTCTTTTCATGAGAAAAGGTTTCCGGTAGCCCTAGCTACGTCATTTTTAAGATCTAGAGGTATACAGAGTTTATTTGCAGTTCTAGATATTCATCTCTCTGTTTATTTTGGCTTATTTAGCTCTCTATTTTTTATTACTAGATCTATACATTTTGTTTCTGTGTATACTCTTTGCCCTACAACTTTGTACAATCTAGGCAAATCAGAAACAAAAAAAAAGGATTCTTCTCATGTGGATGCTATTTTCCACCGCGCCTTAGTGTGATTTCAAAAAATAAAAAATATTAAGGAAAATATTTAGTTTCTGGCTAAAGCTAACTTCAAGTTGTAAGGTTTGTTTTTTTTTTGTATGTCCGTTTTGAGTTTTGTGGTTTTTGTTTTATAGACAACTTTTTTCTTTTAATTTTTTTTTTGAAGTAAGCACACAACCCAAAGCTTCAGTGACTAACACAGTTAACCCCGCCTTCCTCTTTTCCAAATATTACTAACCTTTTGAACTAGCTCACTTGGTCCAAAGTTACTTTATGAGAGTAGAGGTCTTGAGTTCAAGTCTTTCTTTTTATTGAGTTACTTTTTCAAAAAGCACATATAACTTATGTTTTAAAATTACTTTATGTAAAAGTGTTCTCACCCATTAAAGAAAGAGAGTCACTTATAATTCTAAAGTCTCTTTATCTTTTATTTAAGTTACAATTTAGTGGATAGCTCATAAAGTACCATTGTAAAATTGACTTTCACTTATTTATAAAAGTGAGTCACATAAAATATTTTTTTTAAGTGAGCTAATTAGATTAAGTTTGGAAGGGGGGAGCGGGGAATTTTTTTAAATATAACATTATCATTCATTTCTACACATTCATGTACTTTGTCGTCATATTCAACAAATTTTATTCAAAAATCCATAATTCTTCATCCGGAAGCCATTTTCAAAGCCGGTTTTTTTAATGAGCCTAATTTTTCGAGATCTTTCCATTGGAACACTTAGTTTCAGCATCTATAGCTTCATTTTCTATTAAAATGGAAATTCCATGCCAAGTTATTCTTGACAACACCAACTATTTCCAATGGTGGTCCTACATTGTGGATTTACATAGAAGTAAAGGTCTTTACAGAATAGCCTCAGGCCAAGAAACCAAACCTCAAGCTGAAGATAAGGCAGACAAATGGGAAAATACGCAAGATCAAACACATGGGTTAATAGGGATGTCTATTTCTCTAGATTTTAAATTCCATATCACAGAACTTGATACTCCTAATGAAGCAATGAAACAACTCACTAAAGTTTTTGGAATTAAAGATGAAATCAGAGCCCATCAACTCGAAAATGAGTTGCTTACATTGGACCCCAATAATTTTTCTTCCATTGAAGATTTTTTGTCCAAGTTTAAGACCCTTAGACTTCTCTTAGAAGGTGTTAAGGTTAAGAAGGAAGATGGTAGTCTTATCTATTCCATTCTTACTAAGTTGGGACCAACCTACTCTGTGTTTGTTTCCACCTTCCATTCTACTAGAGAAGCCTTTATTTCTCAAATACAAGACTACACGTCCCCCTCTTTTGATGCCTTTTGTGATTCTTGAATAAGAGAACAAGAAAATCTCTTATATCTTGGTCTTCTTAATCTTGGAAGCTCTTCTAGGAAATATTTAGCCACCCAGCAGCAACCAAATTCAAAGAATCCTAAGAAGTAGTATCCTAAAAAGAATGGTCCTAAACCAAACAAGGGTCCTAAGCAATTTCAGTCTCAAAATGAAAAATCATTTCAACAAAATGATAAGGAAAATAAAACAAAGGGAAGAAGATTGATACACATTGCCACTTTTGTAATCGCGATGGCCACTTAGAATCCAAATGCTTAAGAAGATGGAAGCCTTGGAAGCAACAATGAAGAAGCATAACATCCATTTGAAACACTCTTCAACTTCAACTTCATCTTTAGGGATAGAACTTTTTGCATGTGGTTGTCAAGCATCTCGGTCTGGTTATACACTAAATGTATCTTCTTCTTCTCAGTCTCATGAGTGGCTCATTGATTCTGGAGCTTCTTATCACATGGCCAAAAACAAAGCCATGTTTTCTCTTTAAATGATTGTAACACAACAAATATATATGTTGGTGTTGATATATCTCTTAGTGATGTAGGGACTGGAACTGTGCATCTAGACAATGGTCAATTTAATGATGTATTATGTGTTCCAACCTTATCCCGTAACCTTATATCTGTATATTGGATAACTCATTCAGGTGAAGGAAAAATCATTTAATTTTCACCCCATGATGTTGTAATTAAGGACCTAAGAGATCCTAGACATATTTTAGCTATTGGCATTGTTGATGATTCTACAAGGTTGTATAAGTTTAACAACTTTGGGTCATCAAGTATTCCCTCATTATATGTTGCTCGTAATGATGAAGTGAGCAAACTTTGGCATGAGCGATTTGGTCACTTAAACTATCGCTCGCTTCAGAATCTATGTAAAGAAAATATGGTGACAGGTCTTCCAATGGTATCTTGCAAAAATGGTGTTTGTTTTGGATGTGCACTTGGAAAATATCATCGGGATAGTTTTGAAAAACGTGCCTCTTGGGACGCCTCAGCCCCTTTACAGCTTGTGCATAGTGATTTATGTGGTCCACTTCCAGTTGTTTCATTCTCTGGCTATAATATTTCTTAACTTTCATTGATGATTTCTCCAAACATGATTGGGTATATTTCTTAACTTTCATTGATTATTTCTCCAGACACACTTGCGTATACTCCTTAAAACTCAAGAGTGAAGTATTTAACATGTTCTTGGCCTTTAATGCCTTCGTTGAAAAACAATTTGGACATCAAATTCTTAAGCTAAGATCTGATAATGGTAGAGAATATGTTAACAAAAAATTCATCAACCTTTACATTGAGAATCGAATTCAAATGCAACATACTATTCCATTACTACACAAAAAAATGGTGATGTTGAAAGGAAGAATCACACCTTAAAGGAAATTGCTAATTTTATGCTTCAATCTAAAGGACTTAGTCTTAATTTTTTGGCAGAAGCAATTAACTGTGCAAATTACATAGGTAATCGCACTCCTACTAAGGTTTTAAAGAATATCACTCCAGAAGAAACATGGAACTCGATTAAACTAGATGTAAGTCACTTTTGTGTTTTTGGAAGTGAAGCATAGGCCCATATTCCATATGAGAAACATAAAGCTTTAGATCCTAAAAGTGAAAAATGTATTTTTGTTGGATATTCTGAAGATGTAAAAGGATATAGAAATATTCCACTTAAGTCCAAAATGTTATCATTAGAAGAGATACAAATTTTGTTGAAAATATATCGACCTATGAACCTAGTTCGGCGGATGTGCCACCTCTCTCTATCCCTTCTACTTATGAAAATATTTCTTCTTCAGATGATGACAGAAAGGATGAAAATCCTCCCCCACCTTTTTAGGATCCTCCTTCAACTCTTCAGCTTCCAAAATGGGTCCGTGCTACTCGGGATGCAGCAGGTGCTCTTGCCGATGATCCTACAGATCAACGATGTACATGTTCTCAGTTCAATAGAGCCTCTTCTTTACTGGCTCAAGCTTCAGCGAATTATGTTCCGGACACCTTTGCAAAAGCTTCAGGCCATCCAGATTAGGACATAGCTATGAATGAAGAATATTGTTCATTATTGGAAAATGATACATGGGATCTTATTCCTCTTCCAAAGGGACAAAAACTTGTTAGATGCAAATGGGTTTACAGAACCAAGTATGGACCAGATGGAAACGTTGATAAACATAAAGCTCATCTTGTTGCTAAGGGTGTTTCACAAGTTGAAGGCATTGACTATATTGAAACCTTCTCCCCTACTACCAAAATTAACTCTATCCGCCTTGTTCTTTCCCTTGCTACCTCTTTCAAATGGGAAGTCCATCAGATGGATGTTAAATCTACCTTCTTTCATGGGGACTTGCATGAAGAAATATATATGGAACAACCTACTGGTTTTATTAAAACAGACTCCAGCCTTGTATGTCAGCTTAAGAAATCCCTTTATGGTCTCAAGCAAGCCCCTCGGGCTTGATATGCTAAAATGGATAGGTTTCTTTTAGAAACTAGCTTTTCTAGGTGTCATTATGACAATACTATCTACACCAAGAAAGTGGGCAAGTCTCTTATCATTCTTGTTCTTTATGTTGATGATCTTATCGTTACTCGTAGTGATCCCAACCTTATAAACCGTGTGAAGTCCAACCTTAAAAAGAAGTTTGAAATGATAGACTTAGGACACTTGCATTATTTTATTGGTCTTCAAATCTTGCAATCCAAGGAAGGTACTTCCCTTTCGCAGTCCAAGTATGGCTGTGATCTTCTACGCCATTTTCACATGGAAGACTATAAGCCAACCCCTTCTCGCTTTTAATCTAGAACCAAACTTTCAGTCACTTGTACTTCCCTAAAGTTGATGCTACCTTATACTGTCAACTTGTAGGAAACCTTTTGTATCTGACCCATACTCGTCCTGACCTTTCCTTTGTTGTTGGCCTTATTTCTCGGTTTATGAAAAACCCACATGAAAGTCACTAGAAAGAAGATAAAATAATACATTTTTATGTTCGAGGTATATTTTAGTTTGGGATTCATTACAGTGCAGAAGCATCTCCTGTATTTGTTGGTTTCACTGATTCTGATTGGGCTGGTGACCCTGATGATTGGAAGTCTACTGTAGGTTATGTGTTCATTCTTGGTTCAGGACCTATTACATGGTCTTGCAAACAAAGTGCCATTTCTCTTTCTTCAGTAGAAGCAGAGTATCATGGTGCTGTAGAAGCTAGTAAGGAAGCCCTGTGGCTTCATCAGATCCTGTGAGAGTGTTGTGGCCACCAACAACCCCCCTCCTTATGAAGTATTATTGCTAATAAATAAGTGGGGACCCTCAAAAAAATTAGTTAGTGTTACATTTTCTTTTCTTACAAACATCATGGACTTAGGAAAATACCTTGAAAAATCTAGAAAACCTAAGTTTCATAATGAAGAAAAACAAATTTACTCCTTAAAAGATATCGCATCGTGCAAAGGATGATAGGATACACCTTCTAAAGAGTTAAAATGATAAAAGGCAATATTGCAACCCAAAACTTCATCGCATCGCATATACTGAAGACACACTGACATTGAAAAACTTTAAAACATCGCTGATATGCGATATCGCATATCACACATTGCAAATATCACAAAAATTACACAAGAATTATAACGATTTGCGATATTGCGATATTGCGATATCGCGATACTGCGACACCGCAAAGTTGCGATACTACGATCCTGCGATAAAAACAGCATGATGACATTGTGACATTGCGATATTGCGATACTGCGATCTGCGACATCGCAAAGCAAAAAACACAGGACCCCTCCATCGCAGTTGGTTCTGGCTCATTGTTCGAGAAAACTTTTTAGCCAAGAGTTGGTCATGTATTTTAATGCGAATTAATGAGTTATTTGTAGTTGTTAATGAAGTAGGGTGTTGTGTTTTTGGAAGAAATAGCTCACGTAAGGTGGCATGTCTTGCATATCTTCGGCATTTAAAAGTTTTCCCGTTGTTGGTCCTTTATCATTACTTCCACCTCAATGTAAACTGCAGGAAAGAAGGACAAAGCATTATAGAGGGCATTACGCAGAAAACGATGAGGAGGGAAGGCAACGCTCAATGAACATTTCGGAAGGCACACTTAATCCATTCAATGAAGAAAAAGAGCCACAGAACTCTTCGAAGGCATCTATCACAGATTTCTCATGTATAGTCATGGTTGAATGGATACTGAATGTTGCTAATACCAGAAACAAAGAGTTTAATTCTCAGGGTCAACAGTTCACAGAAATACTATTTTTACAAATTTTGGGCTTTATACCGAATGAGAGAAAAAGGCGCAAGAGGCAAAAACCTCATCAGAGAAGCCCAGATCAAGAAACAGAGGGAGTTTCCGAGCGCTAATTGCGTATCGCTAAGGAAAATTGTTCGAAAAGGAAGGTCCCTATTTTCTCAGTCACATGCGAGCCCCGAAAATTGCAAGAAATCAGCAATAGAAGCAAACTAGAAACCAAAGACTGAAGGAAAAGCAGAAGCAGTCCAAAGGTTAACCAAGTTGAAATGGGATTTTTACCAGGCATACATGGTAATGCTACATATTCATTGGATGATTCTCAAGCGTATCATCAATTTTACTGGAAGATAATGCCAGCTCTTGCCGATTCTATTTGCTTAACTCAACCAAAGGTGGAAGACAGTCAGCCGACTCTACTCAGAAAAATACTGAATGCTTGCAACATTAAGGAGTAGATTTAGAAATAGTTAGTAGATTTAATTTTAGAATATTTTTGCTTAGAAAGAGGACGGTCATTTAAACTGAATCCTCAATTTCTGTAAATAAGTTATTTAGTTAGTAGTA